>JAGFZM010000010.1:2094720-2111187 GCA_017657215.1 Limnothrissa miodon | reverse complement strand
GAACTGAATCACTGGCTAAGGGCAGGCTTGACTTGATCCGTAAACCTTCTTGTAATTCCTATGGGCTACGTGTGGATTTGGCTCCAAAGAAGGGTTATTTGGTTGGCTCTCTATTGTCCAGCGTCATTGTACTCGAATTGACTGGTTTATGAATTTAGTAAAGTATTAAGATTACATCCAGGGTAGCAGTGGAGGCTATGGATAGGGTTAGAATTAGGGCACATTCCTGAAACCTCTTAATGGAGTTTATGCACCAAACACAACTTTTAAGATTGTAAAATCCCCCTGCATTATCTCAATTTAACAGTTAATACCATATAAGACAATAACAGTGATTAGTGATCTCAAATCAGATCTTCATAGTTTACACACCTTTTACCTCACACCCCAGATTATATACCGGTAGTATTTGTACTAAATATAAATCATTACAGTATGTACATATTCAATATCAAATATAAAATGATAAAATTTATTAGGGATCTCCCAAATAAAAATGTCTTTTGTTATTTATCTGTAATAGGACAAAGAGCAAGTTGCCGCACACTCTGAGCTTCTATTCCTTCATCCGGGCCTTCATCAGATCAAGTTATCTGTAATAGGCTCACATATCTCACACCTACTTTCAGTGTTTTTCTATCACTAATGCTTTCATTAGGTGGCTAAGGTTAATGATGTGTAGAGTGTGCATCATACCTGACTCCTGGTGGCTGTGTGAATCCATGCAGCACACATTTCCTTTTTACCCAAAAGATAATCTAATCCGAAGGGATTTACAATAATGTACCTCTCTCCCTGACTTATTCTCTTCACACACAGAGAGAGAGAGAGAGAGAGAGATACATTTACATAGACACTTACTTTTCCCCCTTATAATCTATAACTGATTCCAAGTAATCACCTCTGAAAATATGCATATCAGATTTTGTCTATATACTGTAGATCTAATTGTACTAACTGAACTTGCGCCTTCCACCGACAAATATAGAGCAACTAGCTGACATTAACCCATGTGGACAAGGCCAGCCGACCCCCATAACTAAGATGACCTACTTTGTCTAGACTTGGCAGGTCGCGCTATCCGTTTCACTCATATTGTGTACCTTCAAATAAGACGGATAGGTTTAAAAGTAGACTTGTGCCTCCACTCCAATTTTATATGGAGGAATTGTTCTTTAGCAGAAGTTGTCTTACTCTGTTGGTTGGTTACAATGAGAAGTGATGCATGTAGGAGTCTGCCATCTAATGCGTTTCACCCACTGGATGGCAGTATGCTCACGTCAGCAGCAATAGAGAAATGCCATCTAGAGGTCTATGCAAACCTATTCACACACATGCACATACACACACACACACACACACACACACACACAATACCTACACTACACATATTACGCAAGAGCAAGCATGTAGGCTGTCATGTAGGTGGGAGCTGTACAAGATGACCCCTGCGATCTAGTCTGTTATTAGCTTCAGTCTCCACTCCTCCTGAGTGTCACCGCCAGTAATCTGCTTCTTATTTCACAACGGGTTGATATTATTTTGCTGCACGGCAGAGGAGTCATTCTGGTGACATGCAGAATAATCACTGTATGTTGTCTAGACCTACAGTACACTCTCACTTGCTCGGGAGCGGAGGTGGAGTTGTGGATTCCGAAGCCCACATTATCGGAATACTAAGCTGGAAACTAGGACAAGTCTTCTGGCCCCTGTGAGGCTCTCTTGAACCCTGATCTAATCTGTCTGCCAGCTGCATCATTTGCTGTCTTGGCTCGGCCATGGAAGTAGATTTATTTGTTTGAGTGTGTGTGTGTGTGTGTGCTTGTGTGTGTGTTTGTGTTTGTGGAGGTGGTGGGTTCAGACAGTGAGCGAGTAGGAAGGACACGCAGTTGCTGTTCTGAGTCAACAGAGTGCGCTGTCTCACCCGCCTCACAGTTGTGATGCACGGTGGTGTTTGTATTGTGTGTGCACCCCCTCAAAGATGAGATCACACCGTAGGCCAGTGGCTGTGTTTGCTCAAAGGGCCTGGCAACTGGTGTGGGAGTCAGCGTGTGGGCCTTGGGTGCTTACATTGTAGCTCCACGTGCCTAATGTCATCATACTATTGCTAAGTCTGTGTGTGATTAACATGTTTATGTAGTGTTTTATTTTTTCCTTTTTAGGTGTTTAGTTCTATACACAAGCAGGGATCATGTTTTAAATGCAGATGGCAGGGCACGCTTTCATCCTGCAGCCTTATGATGCACTGAACCTGGAGAGAGTTTCCAGTACATTCTGCCGTGCTGTTGATGTTTTTGACCTAAACAGTAAGAAGTCACTTGATTCCACTGAGAATGCAGAGCAGGCACCAGCTCCGCTTTCAGGCAGTTACCGCTCACTCTGGAGTTATTTAAAAAAAAACACAATGGCCTCGAAATACAATTATGCACGATGTAAAACTCCGGAGTATGTGCCGGAGTATGTGAGGGTATCAGTACTGTATGCCATTCTAGTTAGATTGCGACAAACACAAGATGGTCGAGGTCGAGGCTACGGTACATCAAGGGCATCACTCTCCCATACATTAGTGCACAGTGTTTGTGGGGTGTGGTTACTCATGTCACATTAATAATGCAATGCAATGGAGGCCAGCTTATTTACATGAGTGCCTTACAGTGAGTTAGCATTCTGCTAACACCACCCTCTCATCATTGTTTTGTATTCTTGCCGGATGGTTACTACCCCAACATGGCAGTTTGATTGGACGCTCCTAACTATTTGATGAAGCTTGTAAGACACAGGACATTGTGTTGTGGTTGTTCACACCAAACCCCTGAAAGTAGGTGATTGCCAGTTTTCACAAACCACATGGGCACGTTGTTGAAGGTGAGTGATGTTTTGGTATATACAATCTGAAAACAAAACAGTAGGAGGAATGAAGAAGGCCTCTGTTTTTAGAACCTACTAAATAAGCCATATTGGTCCCCACCACTTGGCACAGCTTCCAACCTGAAGCAAATTCTTCAAAAAGGACAACACGTCAACATACACATTAATAGTGTGCAAATAATTGCATTAGCCATGAGTAATTTAGCATTCCAGTGTGTTCAGGGATAGTTTGCTAAACAGGGGGGGCAGTTCAGGTTAAGGGTCAATGGCCAATACAAACCAAGCCAATAGCAGCCCCGTCCCCCAACTACACACACACACACACACACACACGCAAACACACATACAACCACGCATGCATACACAAGCATGCACACATATACACACACGAACAGTGTTGAGGGCATTGAGATTGGTGGTGTGGGTGGCAGCTGTGTGTTGAACACAATAGCCCAGGTCACCGGAGCAGCTGCCCGAGGAAGGAAGAAGGCCACAGGTCACACTCCTTCATCCGTCAACAGTTCAAAACAAACAGCACTTAGCTAATGAAGTCACTGGAGCCTCCACCCACCGTGGCATGTGCGTGCCTCACACTAATATATTCACCCTCTCTCATTTCACACTTCTCCTCTTTGGAATGCTTGCATACTCTCTCTCTCTATCTCTCTCTCTCTCTCTCTCTCTCTCTCTCTCTCTCTCTCTGTCTCTCTCTGCACATATGTATGAACTCTTTTGCTGTCTCCCTATCCCCCTATCCACACAGAAACACACACACATACACACACACAGGCACACTCATTTATGGCCAGCAATGCTGCTTGATGGCCTGTGCCAGTGTCAACAGCCACGGTAAGCAGTTAGTGTGCCAGCTGCTGATCTGTGCAGTGTGTCCCCAGGGAGGAGGGCTCTATCCACAAATGTGTGTGTGTGTGTGTGTGTGTGTGAGTCCACTGAATCAATAACTGATTGAGAGGACACATATGTTGTAGCAGCACAGATTAAGGTTGCCATGGTGCTATTGTTGCTGTAGGGGGTGCTAAGCAACTGACGTTGCGATATGGACTTCATGGTTATGCTGTGTGTGTCCACACACACACAGAAACACACACAGACACCGAGAGCCCTCGCTGTCGCTCACCCACAGCCTCGGATTCTCGTCAGGCTTGAGTCCTCCTCCCCCACCCACTCGTTCGTTCGTTCGTTCGCTCCTAAAGCTCCCGGCTCCTGGGAGCGCAGGGGGAACCGGCTTGCGACTGCCAGACCCACGCTCTATATGACGCCAGCTGCACAAAACGGCAAGAATAAACGCATCGCTATAGCAACGGCGTGATTAGGAGACACGCGATTAGCCGAGGCACAGGAGCAGAGGAATGGAGAAAGACCCAACGTCCGCCGCGGTCCCCGTTAAAGTGTCTGCCGTGGTTCCCACAGAGTACTGTGTAAAACCACACTCCCACGCATTGTTTCAGTTAGTGACGTATTGTATTCAATTGTAGACACAATGCTTGGGCAGAAAGAGAAGGTGGCGAAGGGGGCATGTAGAAGAGGTGCCTGTGTTTTTAGGGGTGAAGGGGGGCAAAGGTGCATGTGTGGCAGCAGAGAGAGCAAGCAAAAGGCAGGGAGGGGGCAAAATGGCGAAGGCCCCCCCCCTGCCCCCCGATGGTCCCTCTCCCCAGCGCGAGCTGGATATTTTTGGAGGCTGCGTCGAGGCAGCCCAGAGCTATCTTTACACGGCCTACTTCTCCCGCAGGTCTGGAGGATACAGAGAACGGAGCAGAGGGGTAGGGAGGGATGGAGGGAGAGAAGGAAGGACAGGGTTAGAGAGATAGAGCGAGAGAGATATTTGGGGACAGAGAGAGAGAGAAAGAGAAAGGAGAGAAAGGGAGATGGAGGAGAAGGAGTGCATCTTTTCTCCACAGACAGATTGCAGTCCCACATGCTGGTGTACAGTACTGCAGACACCAGTTCGTCTGCTCGGTGCCCACTCCAGTATTGTTCACGGACATGATTAACAGACCTCCATATGACCACACCGCACGTGGGGCAGTCTCTGCTAGCACATGATTATTTACTGCCATTGCCACTGTTGAACATGCCAAGCAGTATTGACTAAGTAGAACTGCAGGGAAAAGACGCGCACGCAGATGCGTGCACACACACACACACACACACACACACACAGACACAGACACATACACATTTATTCTGGATCTTCCTTATTCTCATCAGCATACACTCATGAGCTTAGTTAGATGTGCAATGCAACCCCCTAGTGCAGAACAAGTGTGTTTTGTGTGTGTGTGTGTGTATATGTGTGTGTGTTTTCCTAAAAATGTGTGGATCTGGGAGTCTGTGTAAGAAAATCTTGTATTTCATGGTGTGTGTGTGTGTGTATATGTGTGTGTGTGTTGACGCTCATTGTCATTTAGAACTGTGGGCTCAGTTCTGAGCCTTCTCTTTTGAGATATGACATCAGGACCGTACCAACTCAGCTCTTTGGTCCAGGGGGGTTTTGCAGCAATATTCATGAAATGAAATAAACCTTTTTGACACACAGCAGTCTCTCCACCCTACTGGCCAACAGCCACATAGAATCAGGACAGCTAGATTGGTCTGGCTTTCATATGAGTTTATATTTTGCTTTCTCTCTTTCTGTCTCCTCTCTCTCTCTCTTTCTCTCTCACACACACTCTTTGTGTTTGTGTATGTGCATTTTTATTGTGTGGTCCTATAAAAGGTTATACGCATACACAATGCCTGTGTGTGTGTGTGTGTGTGTGTGTGTAATTGTATTTTCCTGCTTATTAGAGCATTCAGCCAGACTGAATGGGTTGCTTTGAGGTATTGAATCACATGGTAACAGATTTATAGTCCTCTCAATACAATTAATGGCTAATTGTTGTAATTGTTGTGACATGTGCCTATGATGTAAAACAGAAACACTTTCTACATCAAAGTAGACTCGTATATACCTGCTTTACAGTATATACCTGCTTTACAGTATACAGATTTATATTGATGTAAAGTGAGTTTCTGTAGGTAGTAAAGTAAGTAGTATGAATGCAATCGAATGCATTGGCATTAACTAAAATACTGTCGGATGCCCCAGAGACAAAATAGTCAGCAGCTAGACTAGACTAGTCAGCAAGAGTAACCTTAGAATGGCTCCCTAGAAATGAGGTCAACATGAGTGAGAAAGAAGGAGAGCGAGGGAGTATGTATGTGCGTGCGTGAGAGAGAGAGGGGGAGATGGACAGAGGGGAGAGATAGATAGAGAGAGAGAGAGAGAGAGAGAGAGAGAGAGAGAGAGAGAGAGAGGAAGAGAGAGGAGCCGACAGATTGTAAAGGACCCCCCTATGATGGCATCACTGCCCTGCTACCTTTCTATGCACTGCCCACTCATGTAGCAACAGACCCATCTGGCCAAGGAGAGGAGACTTGGGCAGAGAAAAAGGAAGAAACTGATAAGGCAAGAGCGGAAATTCAGAGAATAGAGATGGGGGGGGGGGGCAGAGAGATTTGGATGGAGGAGAGGGAGGAAGAGAGAGACAGAGAGAGAGCAAAAGGGAGAATGAGAGCAGAAGGAGGGGGAGAAAAAAGGCAGATCTGTGCAGCGTTGCCCCGAGATACAGGATGTCGTAACAAGACGGAGGTAGGAGGGAAAAGGGGGGCGGGAGAGAAAAGACAGAGAGAGGGAGGAGGGAGCAAGGGAGGGTAGGAGGGTGGGAAGCTTGGAATGCTGAGAGAGAGGGAGGAGAGAGTGACGGAAGCATGGCTGCTTTCGTTTTGCCCTCTGCCGCGCAAGCCGCTCCTCCCCCCCCTCTCCCACGCAGGCAGTGGTTTGGCCCGGTGCGCTCACGGGCTCTGTTGTTGTGCAGAGCTGCAGAAGGCCTGAGTGAGCCAGCTACTGCGCCGCTGAGCGAGAGAGAGAGAGAGGGAGAGAGGGAGAGGGAGAAGCATCAGCAGCAGCAGGAGGAGAGGAGGCACACACACAGAGACAGTGTGTGTGTGCGTTAGAGAGAGAGAGGAGAGAGAGAGTGTGTGTGTGTGTGTGGAAGCACCACCAGTCGTTTTCAGCACCATTCAGGAAACAGTCAGCAGTCGCAGCGGCACACGCAGAAACGAGGGTGGAAGAAAAGGGAGATGAAAAATTGCGGAGGGGAAAAGGAGTGAAATTCCGGCGTGCATAAAAAGAAAGCAGAGAGTGAAGGAGGGGTGGAAAGGAAGGAAGGAAGGAAGGGAGAAAAAGAGGAGGGGGGGTGGGCAGAGGAGAGGCATCTTGCATCGCCTTTCTTGAGAGACCAACGCAGCAAGATTTCTCTTAGCGGTTTTTTTTTCCTCCATTTTTTTTTCTTTTTTGTTTTTTCCCCTCCCTGGAGCGCTATCCTCCATTATTTTTTTGGGGGGGGGGGAGGACCCCCCCCCCCCCCCCCAATTTGGTTGCATAGAAAGGAGATAGAGACACCAGAAGAGCCCCTAGGAGAAGACAAGAGAGAGAGTGTGTGTGTGAGACGCTGTTTTATCATTCCTCGTCACCTCTGTCCCGTTCCTTGGCAAGCGAGCGGTTAACAGGCACCGCTCATGTCCGTCAACTCGGAGAAATCCTCGTCCCCTGAAAGGTAACGTGCCTTACTGCTTCTCTCTCTCTCTCTCTCTCTCTCCCTCTCTCAGTCTCTCTCTCCATTTCCATCTCTCTTTCTCTTCTGTTTTGTTTGTCATTCTGTCTGCTTTTTACCCACTGCTTCTGCCTACACTGTACAGTCCCCCACCTCTGTTATACTTTAGCTTTGCTCTCTCTCTCTCTCCCTCCCTCTCTCTCTCTCTCTCTCTATTTCTCTTCTCTTTCTGTCTGAATCTACGTCTCCTCAGCTTGGTCCCTGTCTGCCATTGTTTGTTGAAAGCACACTGTGCTGCCATAGAGAGAAACAGGCATCAGTGCAGTCACTTACTGCTTACAGTAAGACCCCAGAAATATTACAGATGTGTTTGTGTGGTTTGTGTAGATGGTTTGTGTAGATTGGTTTGTGTAGATTTGCTGTAGATGTATTTGTGTGTGAGTCTGCATTGTGTGTATGTGTGTGTGTGTGTGTGTGTGTGTGTGTGTGTGTGTGTCAGACTGAATTCATAGCATGTTAGTTCTCAGTAGTCCATTGTCTAATAACAACTCTGGTAGACCTTGTCAATTGCCTAAGCTCAAGCATCTCAAGTGTTGGGAGATGTTGCTTGTGGAAAAAAAGAACTGACAAAGCAGCACAGTGTATGCTAACTGAGCACATCAACATTGCACATCACGATGCAATAGAAATCCTCTCACTCAAGTCTGTGTACACACACGCACACACACACACACACACACACACACACACACACACACACACAAACCAAAGCACAACAAAGACCAAAGAGCACTGTGGCTCAGTTAAATGAAGAAATGTGCAAGGAGACCTTCCATTGTTGCTCATTGCTTCACCATCCGACATCAAACATCATGCAAACCACAGAACAACATCTACAAACAGCACAACATCTGCCTGTGTCTCTGAGAAGAAAGACAGTGAAGAAAGACAGTGTTGTGTGTTACACATCTTAACACACTGGATGCACCAAACACACATACTCACTGAGCCACACACGACAAAAGATGGAAACATCAGCACGCGTTTACGTCAAAGCACAGCACAGCTGAAGGACTCGGCAGAGACAGGGAGAGAGCGGCTAAAAGATTAGATGCGTCTCCACAAATCACCATGGCAGCGCATCCCCCTGGATGCATCACCTTGCACACACACACACACACACACACACACACACACTCACACCCATGCATACACATATAAACATTCACAACACATAAACACACACATTTAAACATTCCCAGACATGTGTATGTGCACAGACATAAACACACACACACACACAGATTAGACACACTTGTAGGCTACATTTGAATCTTCATGTCTTAGTGGGTATAGCCAAAACAAAGGGCCACAAGCACTTGTAGTTAGTAGCACTAACTTCCCAGTCTTTTTGGCATTGACTGGAAATCATGTCATGGGGATGGACGCAGTCAATACCGTGATGGAAACACTCTGTGCACGCACATCAAAAACACTAGGCCACAGCAGAAGAGCCGTGTGAAACCTTCTGGAAAAGGAAAATCAAAGGAAGACTTGGAAATACAGCCAGCATCATTTCCTGAACAGCGACAACAAAGGCTGTCATACATCATTTGAGTGAAGCATTTTCCCAAACGCTCATGAGCCAATGCTTTTGCAGAATGTCTGCCTCTGCCTGAGAGAGTGTGTGTGCCTAGCCATTTTGTACCTATGTACACTGCTTGTGTCTGGTCCATTGATTAGTCCACACATGCACACATACCAAGAATATCCACGACATGGATGCAGGCATGCAGCTCTTGACGTAGGAGATGCCATTTGAAGCCAGGCATGCAGAGTGACTCAGAGCCCCACTGATGCCATGCCAGAGCCAACGTGTGTGTCTGTGTGTGTGTGTGTGTGTGTGTGTTTCAGATTAGACCAGGGGAGCCAACACAGACACAGACAGGCCCTTAGACTCAGCTTAGTACAACCTAGTGTTATGCACACACACTGTCTGACTTGACATAAACATACACACACACACACACACACACACACACACACACACACAAACAATGTACTAGGATCATTAGCTTTGTGGTATGGGACACTTAGGGATACAGCATTAACAGCATTAAGGATATGTATGCTATGGTAGTTACATTGGCATTGTCTGGATTTCATGCAGAGTGGGCAAGGCTTTACTGGATTGAGCTGTGAAATGAAATTTTAAATGGAACACTATTTGACTTCAAAGATTTAGTAGTGTAAGGCTGCCATATAGCATCTACATATGAATCCTAAACATGTTTCTATACCATAAAGAGGGATACATGTTAAGGATGTCTGATGCTGAAGTAGTTAAGAAAAGTCTTGGATACAAAGACATACTTCACTGAGACCAGTGAATTGTCTTCTTATTTGAGAGAAGTTGCTCGATATTATTCTGTCCTGTTGATTCCTGTCTATATTGGGCCAAGATTGTTTTGCTCTGGAGAACTTTAATCACTAGTAGACAAATGTTCCTGATCCATCCAGTCTGAACACACGCAACGGGTTAAGTGGTTGCCCAGCAACCTTGCTCGAGAAGTTAGCCTATGCATCATCACCTTCAGAAGGATCAGTGATGACTCCATATCAAAGCTGGAGTAACTAAGTGACCAGTGATATCACCAAGCCATAGATGGGTAGACAGAGGGACTAAATGCCATGGTGATGTGGGTCATGTGATTAGAAGGTCATGTGGGTCATGTAATTGGAAGAGTTGGGCTCTGGCACATGACTAGACTAGACTGACATTTGCACTATTCATGTAAAGACAATAGAAGAATCACTGGAGGTGGAAGCCAAGGCTCTAGCTTAACAGACTCTAGGCAAACCACTATTGTCCTTCTGACATTCCAAACATAACTATCTGGATTGGTCAGGAAAGACAGGGATGCCTTATTGGTAGAGGTGAATGTTTTCCAAAAGGCACAAACACAAATTCCCATGACAAATTCAGAGGAAAACACATACGTGCTGACGCACGCACACACACACACACACACACACACACACACACACACTGTCTCTCTCTCTGTTTCTCTCTATCTGTCTCTCTCTCTCTCTCTCTCTCTCTCTCTCTCACACACACACACACACACACACATTGATACACCTATGAACAAAAATTACAGTGAAAATGTTTTCAATAAATCTAGATCCATTAATCCACTGAATTATTCCACACTCAAAGGGTATGCTGTACCACCACCTGTCAAACCAAATGCTGCATCTAAACTTAGCATGGCATGAGATTAGAAGTTTTTTTTCCAGTTCAGTTGTATTAGGTACAACAGCAACAACAACAAAAAATCTTGTGTAGTCTACTACAATTCAACAAACCCATTGTGTGTAATGGCATCTTCTGAATAAGCAAAAGCCCTGTACTGTATGTGTCTGTCCTAGAATACAGAGATAGCAAGTCCTTTTTTAGTGAGTCGTGACCACATGTGTGAGGCAAACCAGGCCAAGACTTAATGAGCCTGTGAAGGTGAAACTCAGGACAAAAACCCAGCCCAGGTTATCGGCGCTGCATCTCTTGAGTGCCTCACTCTCTCTCTCTCTCTCTGTCTCTCTCTCTCTCTCTCTCTCTCTCTCTCTCTGTCCCTCTCAATTGCTCACTCACAACCGGCCAGTACGCTGATGAGGCCTTTTCCCCTCTTTTAGTTTTGCAGGACTCAGGATTTACAGCTCCATCTAATTAGGTGGCGGCCTCTGAGCTTCTGCTCGTGATGAGGAGGCAGTCCACCTATGGTGCTCGCTGAACTGTTTACTCGGATCAGTGGGCCTCCCCTTATTTTGTTTGTTTTGTTTTATTTTTCATTTGTTTGTTTGTTGGTTTTTCTCCCTTGAAAAAAAAATCTTGTGTAAACAAATCTAGCTTGTCACAAGTGACTTGATGCTGATGGCGTACTTCATGAGTGCCATCTAGAAACAGTCATTTGCCAAGGCATGGGGAAGGTGAATAATGCAACTCCTGCCCAAATAAATCCCCACCGGTGTTAAGTGGCATTTTTTTCAGGATGCATTCATAGATGCAGGGCGATTTTGCGGCGGAGCTTAAAAATCAACTGAATGTAAGACTTAGCGGATTAGGGGAGTAAACCTGTTTCCCCTCTCCTCTCAGCATGTGTGAGATATTTGTCATGAGATTGACTTTGATTGGCTGTTGCTGTCACCAATGAGCCCCCTAGGGCCCGTCTAATACTGTAACGTGGGAGAGGCTGACATTTCCTCTGAGAAGTACGAAGGGTCATGTGGTTGCATAACTTTTTAGTTTTACCGTAATGAAGTCAGACAGTATTTTTTTGGGTCGGTTTATGGCATGCAGTTTTTGCAGTGCATGACAATGCCAAGGTCATTGGGTTTATTCTCAGTGGTTTACATTTACTGAGAAAATATTTGCATTGCTAGTCCTGAAGAAGGCATCTGCAAAGCAAATTGGAATTGGACTGTGTGGTAGAAATGTCAATGTGATTTTATTTTTGTTTGTCTTTTGGAAGTGCTGTGGCAAAACTGGCCACAGCGTCCATACCATAAAATAAGTGCCCACGGAAACCTTTGTGTGCACTGTCTGATCCTGTGTCAGTGTGGGGTGCAGGTTCGTGCTCACTCCCACTGAAGCTGGGGAGCCCAGAGGGATCGAGATCAGCTGTATCAGGTCAGTGTGCTGAGTGGCTGACTAGACAGCTGAGGATGCCTTAAAAGCCTAAAAGTTGGGTAAAATTGGGACGTTTATCTTCTCTGCTTTGCCCTTTTTGAAGGTCCTCTTTTCAGCTTGGCAACCACAGTCTTTACGTGGTGTGAAATGGCACCACAGGCATTTTGGAGGCCTGAGAAAGCAGTGTGTGTGTGTTTATGTGCTTGTGTGTGTGTGTGTGTGTGTGTGTGTGTGTTTATGTGTGTTTGTATCAGACTAACATTTGTAGGTGTGTGTGTGTGTATGTGAAGGGATGTGGTTACTTTGTGATTGTGTATTCATAACACTGGCTGTTTTGTGCGAAGGAGAAAGTTGGAAGCTGTATTTGTTTATTGTGTGTTTTCATAGCCTGCTGAGAAAAGGTGCAGTAAGATAAAAATGTGTGTGTGCGTGTGTGTGTACGTGTGTGTGTGTTCGTGTGTGTCTGTGTGCATGTTTATGTGTCAGCACAGCTACAAATGTGGGAAAACTCATCTGTGGACCAGTGACAGTGGCTTTGTTGCTGTGAGTCAGAGGCATCCACACGCAGAGTGAGATGTATAGAATAGATGGACCAAAACAGGCCAGATATGGAGACAGACAGACAGATGCAACAGTGTGAATGAATCAGCCCTGTTATGTCACTGTCTTTATGTGGAGGCTTGTGTGAAAGCTTCATTTACATGTACTGGGGTCACGTCTCATGTATGTGGTGAATTGTATGTGTGTGTGTGTGTGTGTGTGTGTTTGTGTGTGTGTGTTTGTGTGTGTGTGTTTGTGTGTGGTGTGTGGGGGCCCCGCAGGTGAGATTGATGACTCATCGTGTTTATACCATGATTACTGCAGCTGCAACTCCAGCGGCCTGTTCAGACACCGGAGAGAGACGGACACAGACAGAGAGAGAGAGAGAGAGAGAGAGATAGAGAGAGAGAGAGAGAGGGGGGGGGGGAGAGATGAAGGAGAGACTGGATGGTGGGGATAAGATTACATTAGCATGGAGAACCTGTCTCCGAAATCTGCAAAAACACAGTAAATAGTTATCAACAGAATGTGTCCAAGTAGACAGAAAGCCAGAGAAAGAGAGAGGTAGAAAGGAAGGAAGGGTGCAGTTTTTTGGGGTGTTTGAGATGGGCAGATCTGTGCCAGGGGGCTGAACCGCCTGTTCCAGCAGTGATGTTGGTGGCAGACGGGCTGGATCAGGCCCCTGGACACTCAGCCAACCACCTGCCCCTGCATACAGCTGCCATTGCTATTGCTACATGGCGTGATGCTGCTCACTGTGTGTACAGCCACGCACACACACACAGAATGCGGGAGACTGCAGGCAGACCAGTGTCTTCAGAAGTGTCTCACATGCAGTCTACCCCCCCCCCCCCACACACACACACACGCTTGCTGTGTGGAGGAAACACAAGCTAATGAAGCATGTTATACTGTTCTCAGAGCTGCCACAGCGTCCCTGTCTCTTTCTATTTATCTCCCTTCCCCATCCTCTCTTTCTCTCCCTCTCCCTCTCTCTCTCTGTCTCTCTCCCTCTCCCTCTCTCTCTCTCCCTCTCTCTGTCTCTCTCTTTCTCTCTCCCTCTCTTTCTCCCTCTCCCTCTCTCTCTCATTCCATTGCTGGTATGCCTGGCTCACTCTTTCTCTCTTTGTGTCACAGGCAGATAACTGTGGGAGAGTGGGTCTTCTTGACACAACAAAATCAGTCAGGTGTTGCAAAAGTTCACCCAGCATAGCGTGCTTTAAATAGGAGTGACCCACATAAACCACTTACCAGTTTCACTATACATTTGTCAGGCAAAATGTTTTTTAAACATTGTTTTGGTTGAAAAGGGACACCAGATCATACAGACCACCATTTGATACATGGGAATTTTTGAATTATGTTTAAAGGTTCAACAAAAGGTTACCAATATCCATAATTTTTTTTTTGTTTTTTTTTACAAATGTGTACTGTACTTTGTGTGTGTGTGTGTGTGTGTTAACTCTAATTGGTAGAGGACATGAGTGTTCTCAGCATGTGTCAGCTCATGGCTCCTCTGACCTAGGCCATCAACTGGCCTCCAGCTTCTCCACGTCCTCAAAAAGCATCTCCACCATCCTTCATTGTGAGCCTGGTTCAGCCCTCAACAGATAGGCTTAAGTAGGACAACCACCCACCCCCAATCCCTCTCTCCCTCTCTCTCTCTGTCTCTCTTTGTCTTTCTCTCTCTCTCTCTCTCTCTCTCTCCCTTTCTCTCTCTCTCAATCTCTCTCTTTCTCTGTCTCTGTGTCTCTCCTTCTCTCATGACCTGCAAGCATCCCCACGGCACACCTGACAATCCAGGTTTGTAGCCCAGCGCAGGGCCCATGCAGTCTCCCAGCAAACCGAGCCAAGACACACACCTCAGACCAGGGTTGGAATTGGACTCCCCTGGGGAGTGGAGTGAGGGGTGGGCATGGGGGAGGAGAGGGGTAGGTTTTGCATTAGTCATCATGTGACCCATGGCCCGTCCGTCGGCCACCTGATAGTCAGTGCCGTGAGTCAACAGCCACCAGGTGTGGGTGTCGTGGTCACGATAGGACGCTGGGACTCAGATGTACCTCTGACGTGTGTTGGGAAGGGAAGGGCTGGAGAGTTTAGCTGTTCGCCCAGTTGAGTCACATGTAGGCCACATTCAACTCAAACTCTTTGCCAACTCATTTGTGCTTTTGACAGTACTACGGTCAATAAGCACACGCTTGAGCTGGGTGGTGGTGGGGTGATAGGAAATTGTTTATCTGTGTGTGGATACTCTGGTCCACAGACCTCCAGGCAAGATGAAATGGACTCCTCGGTGACTTATGTGTTTTAAACGCCACAACCTGTTAAGTGATAATACTGTTTGTTATTGTTGCGGCTGCTGCATTAGCAGGGCCCGTGTGTGGATGTTCTTTTGTTGCACATTTGCCACCTCAGAGCTACTAGTGACCTCTCCAGTCCAGTCATGCAGTCAGTTTGACAGCAGCAGCAGCAGTCCAGGCTTGAGACGGTGCCCAAACCTCACGGCCCTGGGTGTGGTGCAGCTAAGCCTCATCAAAGCTGTTCTCAGCACAGTGCCAGGCATACTGTAGTCCACCTCAGAGCTGTCAGGACAAGAAAAGGTCTAATTGGCTTTGTATGAGTGTGTGCATGCCGGTATGGAAGATTCTAGGCTGGCTACTGGCATATTGTTTGTTTGGTCGGTTGTTTTTTTTTACTGCTACCAGGGTTTCTGTATTTCTGTAATATGTTTTTGTTTTTCTCTTCTCACAGAGTTTACATTTTTGGCCTTCGGTATCAACATGGAAATGTGTGTATGAAATCAATCTTCTCTTTCTCAGTCTCTCTTTCTCTGGCTTTCTCTCCTTCATCCTTCTTCTCGTTCTTCACCTCTGGCTCCAGATCTGCAGTGGTGTTCTGTTGCCATTAGGCTCAGGTTTTTGGTTTCTTGGTGTGGAACCTAATCTCTCTCTCTCTCTCTCTCTCTCTCTCTCTCTCTCTCTCTCTCCTCAGCTATGCTAGCGAGGGACAAGGAGGTTGCAGAGGTGCAGATGGTGCTTCTGTTGTCTGATTAGTTCAGTGTTCTGTCACACATGCACATACACACACACACACACACACACACACGCACATGCAAAACAGAGCACAGTGCTTGGTCCATTGTCACATCACACACACCTAAAAAGCCATATCCACACACACACTCACACCCACATAGGATTTACACACATACACAACATAAACCACAGTGCAAATGACGCCTCACATTTTTTTTTTAATAACAATTTTCCGTACCTCCGTGTGTGTTTCCTTTTTCAGTAGCGCCGAGCCTGCACCGCTACCGTGAGACTGCTAATGCAAAAGAGCAGTCTAGAACATTCCTTTCCCCTCATGTGCCCTGCGAGCTGAGCTAGCCAGCGTCGGAAGAGAGAGAGAGCACCGATACTAAAAAGAAAAGAAAGCAAGAATAGAAAAGAGCAGAAAGTCTGGAAATAAAGAAGGGAGGAAGATAGGCGAGAAGGAATGTGGCACAGCTATTGCCTAGGGAGAGATGTCCTGATAGTGAGAAGAGAGAGAGAGAGAGAGAGAGAGAAAGAGAGAGAAAGAGAGAGACTAGAAGGAATTATGGAGGAGGAAATGTTGTTTAGTCACCAGAGGCCTAATCTCAATCCGGCTGTGCTTCCTTCAGATCATGGATGATGATAGATTTTATTTGTGGAGTCAGTTTGTTTGTGTGTGTGTGTGTGTGTGTGTGTGTGTGTGTGTGTGTGTGTGTGT
>JAGFZM010000010.1:2029834-2070893 GCA_017657215.1 Limnothrissa miodon | reverse complement strand
GGGAGGGCAGCGGCTTTGCCTAGCGAAGGTTGCACTTGTGTTGGTAGTTGTTTTTTTCCGTTTGTTTGTCTTTTTATTTGTTTGTTTGCTTTTTTTATTTTGTTCAGGGAATATTGTACTATTGTACAGGACTCCAGAGATTCCGCTTGACCCCCATTGACACATTGAACATTGGACCGGTGCCAGCAGTGAATAGCCAGTGGCGAATTAACAAACGGAGGAGGAGAAGGAGGAGGAGGGCTGTGTTTGAGGGAGGCTAACGGCACCGGCCCCAGTGGACCTGGTCGATGCCACGAGGGCGCCTGCAGCCAGTGTGAGAGGTTGCTGGTGGAAATGCAAAACTGTGCTCCCCACACCCCCTTGTGGCCGATGAGGGCACTGCACACCTTGCAGCGCTTACGCGCCAACCCTGTCTCATCACTCTTCCACTGCGTCGCCTCTCAGATCATAACCACCACCACCACCATTTGTCCAGTTGCCTATTTTTTTCGCAATAAATAAATCAGTATAAAGTAGATGGTGAAAAAAAAATATTTTTAAAAAGCGATATTTAATTCATTAAAGAGTCGAAAAAAAAATAAACAAAAAATTTCTCTGGTGTTGTGACAGTGACTGAATTGTGTTTTTGTCTGTTAGAGATGTTTTTATTTCTTTGGTAATTATTATTATTATGATTATCATTATTATTAGTACAATTATTAGTTATTTTTCACTTGGTTGTCACCACAACCCCCTCGCATACATGAACAGTGCTGCTCTGTTTGGACTTCTGTGATGGTGATGAAATTGATCAAACATTTTTGCAATAATAGTAATGATGATGAATTTTTGCACCAAAAGCTCTTGATCTCACTCTTTCAGCCATGCTGACTGTTCTTCCTGACATCTGACAGAATTGCGTCTCTTCTTGTCTGTGTTTTTCATTGACAGATTTAATAAAATTGTAAATTAATGATTGCGTGGTGTAAATGGGAGCTTTTGATGTCCTGTAATTAAGGGTTTACCCCAATATTGTAGATTAACAAAAATATGAGGGAAACTAACAATGGCAGAGGCAGAAATGTCTTACATTAAAAGGATTCATATTCAATAATTCATATCTTCAGACTAGAAGCACAGAATGCATTGTTGGCACATTGCCACCAGAATACTCCATTTTTTGGAGGACTGGCTACTGGTGGACACAACTACGCCTGATGGTGTAAATAAAATTGGTACCAAAGTACATATCACCTGGAAATAAAGGCAATTTTATTCATTTTCAATCATTTACAACCAGTGTCATTGACATGGATTTGAAATGGAGGATATGTCCTGCTGGAAGTGGATAAACCTATTTGGGCTACATTCCTATCTAAGCATCTCTACATTTGGAATTACACTGGAGTCCGTTCGTAACCTGAGAACTTGTCAGTCAAAAGGAATTATAACAATTTAAGACAGACCAATTACCTTGCAAAACACAACAAGGAGGACTATGGCTATTATATGCCCAATTATCTCTGAAAGGGGAAATTATGAACCTTACTCCATTAAACAGTCTGAACCGTAAATTGTAATTTAAGGAGAATTACAGCAGGGATTAGCCGCCATCATGCTTGACTACTCACGTGTACGAATTGGGAGCAAAGAGCTTTGAGAACTCTCCACTGAGTGAAAAAAAAGATGCAGCCCAATTTGTTTGCTTTTGGATCCATTGCAGTTTTTCACAACAACACTGGCGGGAATCTTAACATAATGTATGCTTGAGTTCACAGCTTGTTACATTTCTTCGGAGAGGAGGGATTTTACACAAACCAAAGGAGAGGAGGATTTTTTATTCTACACTAAGAGGGCATGGGCAGCATCTAAGAGGCAGGCAGCATCCACTGAGAGTTATGAGTAGGTTTGGGTTCATGACACACTGGGCCGAATTTTGGGCCTCATTTGACATTGCAAGTCATTGAAGACGCTATGGGCAGCCAGCACTGCTGATGACTTTTTGGCAACAACAAATTTGCCCATTAGCTAGGCAAGACGTGCTAATGTTTGCCATTAACATTGTGTATCCGGTTTCCCAGTGCATCATTAACCTTCAACTCCAGCTGGATGTGTTCCCAGATTGCATGAGGTCAGGTGTTGATGGTCAAGTGTGGTGCTGGCTGAAGCTGAAACCACTGCTACAGGAGGGAAGCGCAGTTCTTGAGCAGGATGGGCTTGGCAATCTCAAGGATGTCCAGGTTGGGGTCCAGAGACCGGCCCAGCCCTTCCAACACCATGATGGCAAAGACGATGGAGGCAAAGTTGCTCTCCAGCTTCACCTGCAGACCGAAGCAACACAGTCCTGCTCGTCAGACTCTTCGTAATTCAATACATGATGCTGATGAGGCTTGAGAATGGGGTAGGATCGATTATTTCAGTAATTTAACATTTTATTGCTAATTTCAAATGCACAGAACTAGGGAGTATTGTTAAGAAACTTGATGATGACCAACAGCGAGTTCTAAAAACAACATGCAGCCAAGTCATCACCGTTACTAAAGTTTAACGCTCGGTTCTTTTGTAGCATGCATTTAGTCAAACCAATACAGTTTGCTATTCAGTTTGCTTTTTCCATGTGTAAAAATGGCGTCAGGCTAACTGAGTATATAGAAACGGCAGCAGTGGACTGCAGATAAATCATGGTGTAGGCAACAGTGTTAGGGTGCAGGTAATGGCCATCTCAGAGAGCTGCCTGTGTTTTGACTTAGTGCTACACTGTGGTGACAGGGGACCCGTGAGCTGTTCCTACCTTGTGATGGATGAGCAACCCAAACACACGGGAAAGCAACTCAGCCACCTGGACCTACAGACGGACAAGTAACAATGTTGCTGCTACATGTTGCTGTTACTGTAAACGTAAATTGTAAACTGCTTAAGTGCACAAGGTAAAATAATTGAGGAGATTCCAGTTGCGATTTATGTGATTTATGTGTTTGTCTGTGTGTGTCTGCTACCTTCCCAAGTGAGAGGGTGTTGGTGAGGGCTTGGTCCACCAGTTGGGCCATTTCCTGTTTGAAACGAGGTACGTCTTGGCACTCGTTGGCTCTTGCATGGTGCAGGATCAACTCGGCCACTCGCTCGCCCTAGTTGACACAACATAGTCCATCTCACAAGGGGCTAATACACAACTAGACTAGTTTTTAATGAATAGAACATTGTAATAGGCAAAACACAAGCAATAAGAGACAGGCTTAATCTAAAATGCAAAAAATATGTAAACATAACCTGTGTAACAACAATCTTGCCTCTGAACCAAACCAGAACCAAAACAAGTCATCAGATTACCCTACCACGCCAAAGCATCTCACTGAAGAGACGCACTGCATTCCCCCACTCTTTTACCTGCCGCAGAACGACTGCAGTGAAGACCGCACGGAAGTTTCTCAGGTCCCCTTCGCTGAGCTGAGCCACGATGCCAGCATCCAGCAGCACAAGCTGCAGTGGGGGAGGGGAGGGCCGCATGCTCACCACCACTGTGTCCCACAGGTCCGTCAGCGTAGCCTTGTCCTGGGCTGGGCTGCACTGGTTCCCTTGCACCAGAATGTTCCCTGGATGTAGGTCCCCATGGACAAAGTTATCCACAAATACCTGGCAACACACCATATTGTTACACACCAACAAGAGGCGTTTAGTCCTCACTAGGACATTCGATTACAAAAATTACAATAGATTACCATTTAAAGTCACATCTTTAATGTCACAAATATAAAGTGGATCATATTACACCAGCGGATGGACGTACCATCTTTAGCAGCGTGTCCACTCCCATCCTGGCTATTCTCTGCTTCACGTCCAGTGGGACATCGCCATGGAGATACGTGGAGATTGGTTCGCTTTTCTACGATAACAACAAACAGGTCTCATCACAAGCTCCACATAGTCTATGATTCATTGGGTCCTTAATAGATTCAGATGACATGACATGGAAAAAGAATAGTGAGAGTTTCTGGGGCCATCGGTCACCTCATAGGTCTCCACTAGCACTGTCCTTGTGACAAATGGTCTCAGAGGGATGGGAAACTTGACGTAATTCACTTCACGGAAATTCTCACGGAACTTCTCAATATTCTTTGCTTCGTACCGGAGATCTATCTGAAAGACAAAACAACAACAAAGGAAATAAAATAAGCAGCTATACTGCACAACACTATCCATCCACTCTGATGGAATTTCATTATAAATGCACAAAGCTTACGCTGAGGAAGGATCGGGCCACTTCAGCGTGTTTTTAATAGAATCCTGCATTTGGGAAAGGCACCCACTCTGCATATAACATCATGTTTGATGCTGATTTTCAAGAAGGCATATCCTAAGGAACTCAATGACTTTAGGCCTGTTGCCCTCACCTCACACTTAATGAAGAGCGTTGAACGGCTGCTGCTCCATCTCCTAAGACCCCAGGTCTGCCATGCACTTGACCTGCTCAAGGAGAGCTACAGGAGAATGTAGGAGTGGAGGATGCCATTCTCTATCTGCACCAGAAGGGGAGCTCACGCTTGGACAAAGGTGGCAGCGCTGTGAGAATCATGTTCTATGACTTCTCCAGAGTACCATCCAGCACCTCCTGCTAAGAGACAAACTACTGCAGATAAGAGTGGACCTGCAGTCGTATGTGCTCGAACATGGGCGAACAGTTTTTAGTTCACATTTTTTGTTAACAGGTTTAAACTTGTGAATGGTGCACAAAAGTCATTCAAATTTCATTGTATAGCGCAAAAGTGTTCACAGAGAGTCCTCACTTGGGTAAATCTGAATGCCCTTCTGGTGACCTGCATCACAGAGTTCCTCACAGGAAGACCTTTGTTTGTCTCAAAAGGTGCACATTACATCTGAGACTGCAGTGAGCAACACTGGGGCACCACAGGGAAGTATCCTGTACTGTTCACTCTGTACACATCTGGCTTTAAGTACAACTCTTCAGTTGTGACATACACCATGCGGATGTCCTCTGATGACACTGCAACTCTGGGGTGTTATAGGAATTAACAGTAGGAGCATTGTGAGGATATATTTGCCTAAACATCACCCAAAAGGCCAACTCACACACACACACACACACACACTTCCCCAAAATGCTGCCTGCGTCTGCAGTAAATTCCTCCTTATGTTCAACCAGTCACGTCATTGCCAGTGTCCTCTTTTATGCTGGGATGTGCTGGGCAGGCAACACTAGAAAGAGGTATGCTGGACAACTGGACAGATTGTTGAGAAAAGCTGCTTCTGCAGTCTTATGGAGCTGGAGACACTGATTTCAGTAGCAGTTAAGACTCCTGTGTCTAAATAATATATTGGTTTCCAGCCCTGAATACGAATTGATGCAGTGCAGAGGCACAATTTTGTAAATTCTTATCTCTTACTGCATTACTTTACTTAAATCATAACTCCCCGTCACACATTTCTTCTAGCCCAGTAATAAGTTCAGCACTGAGAATTTGGATGTAATTTAGACGAGCATTTCATATTTTTCCAGCTTCCAGACTGGATGATGGGAAACAATGGGACCCAATGGGCCTTACCACATGCAAAGACTTTTTTCATTGATAAGGTTTTCCCAAGCTGGCAAACAATTTCCTAATCCCAAGGTCTAGTTTCTTCAGATATCTAGAACCCACACCCCATCATTTCCTTAATTGCCTATGCCCTTACATGTAGGTGACACATTGTTGATCCCTCCGACCGAGAAGTCAAATTTCTAAAATGTACAATTGGATCATGTAATTTTTACACTGTAGCCATGGATGGCTTTAAAATAAAAAGGGAAGAGGAAATAGGGTCAGATATTTCAGCTGTAGAATGGGACAGAGCTTTGTAATGCTATACTGTGACTTACACAATAAACACCTGTTTTTGATGCTCAAAAGAGAGACTGAGGAAGTCTTTGGTATCATAGGCCAAACAATTGTACAGTTCACCACACAGAAATGGGGGTGTGATATTGACTTTCAGTCTATACTGAAAACTGTAATATGCTCTCATCACACTTCTATCCCACTGTTTAAGACAACGAGAAGAATAGGTGAAGTATATTCTAATCTAATCTATGCTACTGTATACTATTTAACACGACTATGAGATTAATAAAGTATATTAGTCTAATCTATGCTATTATATCAACCAACACAGACTTGGACATCATTACCTGTTTGGTCATAAGTCTTTCAAACTCTTCTACAATTTCAGGTAAGCTGAGCCACTTGACTCCAGGGAGGCAGTTGAGCAGGTAGCTCCCTGCTTTCATGAGTAGCAGGTCTATCTCAACCTGTCTTCTGATCCCTGGATGCAGCACCTGTTTCAGAAAGGAAGTAACAGCTCAGAATTTCAACAAGTGTCACACTGAACCAAAGCAGCACACAATCAAAACAACCATTTACCTTAATAGCAACAGGTATCAGGTGTTCCTTTTCTGGATCATCTTGTGCAGGAAATTCAGAAGTATTCCCTTCTTTAATTTGATTACCTATTTCTTCTTCACTTGTTACTATTCCCTGCAGTGAACTTAGAGTGTCACCAAGCCCAGGGATCTCCCAGGCCGCTAGTAGGTCTTCTTTCTCAAGATTTTCCACCAGAAGCTGGAAGTCTGGATCTTCCACGGCGCTGACTCTGGCCTTAGCCTGGTAGACCTGCGCTATACAACCAGACCCGACGGGCTCCTTGCTGTCAAACACAAAAAGGTGCCTCCAATGTTCACCAAACGCTCTCCTTAGGCACAATTTGGTATGTGTCCAAGAGTGGGGACGGACATGGACGTGCAGCCTGCTAAAGCGGTCACAGAAGGCCGGTGAAAATATGTCACGACGTGTGCTGGCCCACTGGCCTAGTTTGATGAAGGTGGGCCCAGAGGTCTCTGTGACCCAGAGAAGGGCATCCAGCCAGTAGGATGCCCAGCGTTCAGATACCAGGCTCAGTGGGAAGAGCACCAAGAGCGGGCCAAACTTCAGAAACAGCACCACAGCCCGTAGACTTAGGCGCAGGACAAACAGCAGCTTGTGAACCTGCACTTTCGCGATCGCTTTCTTCTCTGCTTTTGGAGGCTGTTGGAGCAAGGCCTCTTGGCAGCTTGCTGCAATGTACATATACTGCCCAGCGCCCCAGCATAACAGTGCAGTCTTAGGCACTCTGGTCAACAAAGGTGCAGCTCTAGGCTGGCCAAGCCGAGCTCCGGTACGAACAAGGCGAGCTGTAGTAAAAAGCCCTAACTGACGTATAGAACATCGCAAGTTTTGAAGGCAGCTTTTTGCAGTGAGAGCTGCCATTGAGGCTTAGCCTTAACGTTAGCTAATTTATATTGCTAAGTATACACTTGTCACACTTGACATTCCTGATTGTAAGTTACACACAGTTTGGGTTACATGGATTCCACAGCCACGGTTATCTTCATAACCCGTCATATTGTGTAATGCCAAACCCTATCCTTCAGAAAATCCCATGACCTGTCATTGCTATATAAACGAACTTTCTTTAGCAGTTAGCTTACCAAGTCACACATACACATATAACTAACACTGGCCACCTTTAAAATAAGGTCGTTTAATCTCTACACTGGTGACACTTTCTGCTACATAACTGACACTAGTTAGCTACGACTGTCTTCAGTAACATCCCAGGTCGTTCGTTCATGTATGAAGAAGAAGGTACAGGTAAAATAACGTTACACGATCGCCCGACTGCTATCTCAACGGTACGTTATCTTTAGCTCATAGAAATCACGTCATGCCAGTGTCCACTTTTAGAATATTCTTAAATACACGTAGCAGATATTCCGTGACAATCTCACCAATTAGTCCATAAAGCCAACGCAACATTTTTTTTCATTCATTTTTGTTATGAAAATTCAGCACAAACTTCCGGTTCTTCGCGGGAACTTTTCCGGCCGGACAGTTAGAAATGTTGGATAGTTCCGCACATAATGGTAACAGCCACAGAGAGTAAAAGAAGGACATAACCTAACAGACGCAGTGAAAATGCGCAAACAATATCACTTCAATCAGTTACATGGTATGTAGGCTACTGGATCACTTTCAGGGTCGGTTGATTTATTGACATTCCACCGTGGGATATAAAAATAACGTGAACATCAATGTCGACTAGAAAACAAACCTGCAGGGGGAGACAGACAATCTGTTTCTTCACACTGAAGAACTTTGAGCGATGAAGACGCACTGTTTGGACTGCTTTGAGTCAGTTTTCGCCACATCAACTTTGTAGTTTTATTTTTTAAGTTATTTAGCCTATGTGTACAGTGTTTGTCTCTATCAATTTTAAACGGGGACGCATCAAAGGAGGCAATGTGCGCTTCAGACCATCCCTCTCACCCTCAAATAACTATAGTAATGACAGGGTTGAGGACTTGTGATTCACTTCATAGCACGTGGATCGTATGCTCTTTGGACTAACAAAATCCTGTCATTCATTCTATGTCAGGAGGGCACAACCAGCACAAAAGGAAAGAGACGCCGAACAGATGTTGCAGCCCTAGTCCCGCCCAGTTTTCTACACAGGCCGTTGTCCTTGGTACCTCTACAGAACAAAAGGTAGGATGTCAGTTTGATCGTGGAAGATATTGTGATTGCCTTCATCTCAGTCTTCTTTAAGCACGTGTTTAACCTGAGCTAAACTAGTCAACTCAATTCTTCTGCAAAAGACCAAAGGCCTACATTTGTGAGGGGGTCTTTCTCTCAGTCGGTCACCCATGAGCCTTATCTCTTTGAAACCCAATCTCAAGTTTCCTCTCCTCTCTTTCTCTCTTTCACTTGTTGAGTCAGTCATCTTGCATCCCAAACTCCAGAGGCATACTCTTTTGCAATCATTTGTGCCCTCACAGGTTAATCATTATATGCTGTGTGTTATAAATGTAAACTGTGCAAAGCAGAATGTCCACCACATAATGATGCTGTTCATGCTGACATAGGCTACTCTCAAAATGGGTGGGTGGGAGGGGGGTGCAGTGGGATGACCAGTAAATAAAGTTGGGATCAGGAAGAGCTGCTCAGTCCACTCCAGAAGGGGGGGAGGGGGGTGGGAGACAGAGGAGTCCTCCGGTGTTTTTAATTGGCTCCCGGAGGAGGCTGCTATTTATGTATTCAGTTACGCTTAGCTTTGCCCCTTCCTGCTCCGATCCTCCTTTGAGCAGGACACTTGGTTGCCCCAGCAACTGGGCCTCCAATCACTCAGCCAGCTGTAGATTAGTTCAGCGGTTGGGGGTTGAGGAAGAAGGGCAGGGAGGGAGGGGGGTCTGGGGTAACTTCGATGATGGAAAAGGAGAGGAGGAGGGAGCAAAAGAGGGAAGGAGAGAAAGAGAGGGAGGGGTGGGAAAACTCTGGAGAGAGAGTGGAGAGTGAGAGAGTCAACAGCACAGAAACGGACGGACACCGTCAGGGTGAAAGAGTTAGAGAGAGAGAGAAAGAAGGGAGAAAGAGAAGCTGTTGGTCACACTCTTAGCTGAAGTTTTAAGAAGCCAGAAAAGCAGAAAGACTGCAGAAAGACTTTTTTCTTCACTTTTTAGTGCAAGTTTCTTTTTTTTCCCCTGAAGTGAGTGGGAGTGCTGTTCTTTGTGGGTCTGAGGGAGAGAGAAAGGGGGGCTGTGCTCCTTGAGAGACCACAGAACCAGCAGCAGGAGTGCTGAATCTGTGGAGGAGGAGGGAGAACCCTGAAGGATATAATGCAAGTGGATGCTGCCATACCCAGTTTCAGATTTCACAAAATGAGAGTCCAGTGGAAAGGCACTTCTGGAGGGCTCATCCACCATAGCAAGGTAAAATAAAGACAGTCATGTTTCTTTCATGTATTTGTAGAAAGATGTCTTCCTGAATTTATTTAGGTGCAAAGGGGGTTGATAAGTTCTTGAGTTCTTTTTATGACTATGCTGCATCCTTTTTACTGACAGTGCTTTGTGTTTGGCAATGAATGAGTTAGAGTGAGTCATTTAGTCAGTGTGTGTGTGTGTGTGTGTGTGTGTGTGTGTGTGTGTGTGTGTGCTTGAGGATGGCTCTGAGCTTTTAAGATGTTTGCCTGAGTTGCTCCAACCAAGAGCCCCCTGACTTCTCTCCTAAGTATTTTAATGGGGGACAGGTCATCTAATGCCACATCTCTTTAATCATTAACAGTCCAGCTGGTAAACAAAAAAAAAACAATCACTGAGCAGGAAAAGGTTGACACGAGACAAGACCACAGGCATCAGATGGTTTGAGTGTTAACAAACTTAGTGTCTTACCGAAAAACTAAACTGCCACATTCCAGTTAGCTCTAAGAGAAGAGAAGTGGGTAATTGGATGAGTGAGGTAGGCTATTTCTACAAACAGAACAATGGCTTTCTTTCATTGAAGCCGCATGGGCTGCATATAAACTTTGTGTGTGTGTGTGTGTGGAGACATGAGCATGAAGAAATAGGTTTGCATGACGGTGTGTGAGAGGAGGTCTAAAAGAGTGTGTGAACTATTCAACTCAAGGTGATGGCCGTTGGTCACAGTCCAAAGCTTACAGCGTCCACAAGCCATACAGACACAAAAGAGAAATGTTATGTGAATGAGAGGGATTGCCAAAATATGTCTGGATGCATCATGGGGATCCGAAGCCCCTGGAGAAAAACAGAATGAGTCCTCAGTGCTAGAACACATGCTTGTTAGAAAGAGCACGCTGAAGGCAGAACTTTCCGGGAAGTCAAGTGAAATGTATTGCAATTTGTCACAGACTTTGTGCCAAGATTTAGCAAAACCAAGCAGGGAGTCCAACCTATCACGTTTCACCATGGGCTTCTCCAAACAAATAGATCATCTGAGATTCTCATCCAGTGAACTTCCATTAAAGGTTAAAGTTTCACTTGCATAGTGTGAAGTGTTGATGGATGAGGAGAGTTTTTCTTGTAACAGTAATGTCAGAAAATATTAGTGCTATGGGCCCCCAACACATGATTTCGCAACCTGACGACTGATGGATATGAAAGAGTCAGAGAATCAATCTCTCATATGATATGACGTATTGTCAGAAATATTTCCAAACGTCTGGAATTAACCCATTTCTGTGAGGACTTGGCTCAATTCAGATTAGAAAGGAGCAAGATTCTGAGTAAATCACTGAAAACAATCCTCATCCTTAATGACTGACCCACTTCTGTCACTTTCTATGAATGTATGGTGTACAGTCTACCTTCACACTCCTTTATGTGCTGTTGTATTTGTCAGCAGTTCAAGGGATGATTCACACTCATGTGGAAAGGTTTGTCACTATAGATTTTTACCCAAATCAGCAATAAAACTAAAACACTGTGAACTGTTTGAAAACGTTTGGTCTGGCAGAGATGCATAAGGATTGGGAGAGTATTGTCCAGGTAGCTGTGGTATGACTTTCATTTTATAGCCTGGAGACAGTTCGTCTTTTTGCCTCAGACCCTAGGGCTCATATAGGGTAGTGCTTTTATGGAACACAATCTAGTGAACCAGGATTCTTTCTGATCTGTTGTCTGTTGTGAAGTGGTCATATATAGATGTAGTCTTTTAAATCGGTTTAGTACAGTATAGTGATACCCTGAACATGAGCTCCCAGCTATAAGACGTTATAAGATGTTATAAATGCAGTGTAGCCTTCCTGAGTTGATCCAGTCCAGCCATGTGGTGTTTAGTGAGCTGCCTGCTTTACTGTTTAGGTTTCTTGAACACTGTTATCAAGCCTGTTTGATAGGATGAGCTGTTTCTTTTGAAGTCACCATAGTCTGCAGAACTTTAACCAAATACATACAGAAAGAAACTTATTTTTGACCCTCTCTGTGTTGGTGTGTGTGTGTATATGTGTGTGTGTGTCAGAGATGGAGAAATAATAGAATGCCAACACGGACATCTGTCCCTTCCTTTCTGCTCATTGTTGTGCACAGTAAAGTGGAAGAACAGTAGAGTCAGATGCAAATGTGTGCTGGGCTGACTTGGAATAGGTCCGTGACAGCAGGTCCTTGGACAGTGTCCCCACTGGCTGAAACCCCCAGGGACCTCTTTGACTGAGACCTCCCTTATGAGCCCAGAGCAACCATTACACACCCCAGTTTTCCACACATGGCCGAGGCCGCCGCAGTCGCCACGGTGACAGCATCAGAATGAACCCCTGCTTGCGTGAGGGAATTCTTGTTGCCCAGGATTCCGTGAGCTCTAGTGCTTTGTGTGCGCTGGGTTAGGCAGCGGACCACAGATGTTGTTTTCCCCCTTTCACCACCACTCTCCCCCCTTTTCTTTCTTTCTCTTTGTTTCTCTCTCTCTCTCTCTCTCTCTCTCTCTCTCTCTTTCACACACACCAACACGCACTCTGCCCCCTTTTTAACATCAGCCCCTCCACGTTGACACTGTGCTTGCAAGCTGTTGGGATGGCAGGTCTCTAAACTCTCTTCAGGCAGGGCGCGCAGTAGCAGCAAATTCTTTTGTGGAAAAATTGGTTTGTAACGTAAAGCAACAGGACACATGGTAGACTTTGAGACACTTTGAAACTTTGGGGCACATGTAAGGGAAGAAGGGACTGAGGAAGCTCTTAGAGAGATTGTGGTGTAAACAGTCGCAGGCAAATTATTCTCACATGAACCCCCACCCCTCGCCAACTCTCCTCTCCAACTTCCACAGCCCTGGAGTCATCAGACCCTCTCATCTACACGCCTGAGCACTACATTTGCCATAGAGAGGTGCACACAGGACCGTAATTTCCAGGGGGGTCAGGGGGGTCAAATAATCAGATCCAATCAACCCAATATAATCACATAATTCCAGTTAATAACATGTGAATTATCTATCTATCTATCTATCTATCTATTTATTTATTTATTTATTTATTTAGAGATCATGACCCCCCCACCCCAATCTTTAGCACCCTTGGGTGCACAACAGTGTCTTCTGACCGTTGGGCTCTGAAGGAATTTGTGCTGCTACAGTTTCATCTTCCCCTTGTACGTGTGGCTAAGTGCAGTCCAGTCTGACCTCCTTGCTGGTCATTTGGACTAGATTTATGGTGTCTGTGGAAAAAAGCACATGTAATATGTATGTGGACCACAGGATTGTGGTTGGGCCGTTGGCAGTTTGCTTCGGAAGCTCCCTTGCATTCTTTGTGAAGTGTTCGTTTAATTTAGTTTCCATTAAAATTGCAAAATGCAAGACCCCACAATCTGCATATAAAAAGTTTTTAACTACTACAAATTAATTCCAGCAGATGACACTTCATCTATAAAGACAGGGTAAAAACGTCCATAATCATATCCTGTCAAATCTGATGTTCCCCTGCAGCATAATTGGCAGTGCAAAGGTGTATTGCTGAAATGTAATTATGGAGAAGAATGGAATGAAAGTTTTGTGTGTTTGTCTTGGATATAATAACATAATGATGATGACACTAGACAGCTGAGGTGTAGTTTGCGTTTCTACTTGCCCTTTAAGCATTCGTTTCAACAGCATGTGACCTAGAGAATTACCATTATTTTGTCCCTGTAGTTCAGTGGGATGGGATTCTATAGTTCACTATTTTAACTGAATAGGCTGGGTTGTTGTTGAGCGCAGCTTATTTTGAGACACTAGGGTAGCTGAAAACAGGAGAAGACCGTCTGTTGCTCCCTGGATCTCTGACTCCGGAAGTGAGCTTTTTCCCAAGCTCTCGCCTCATCGGGCTCCACAGGGAATTGCTGGGGGAATTATAAAAATCCACTCTGCACAGGCGTGCAGGGACGGGATCGCGAGCACTGATGGGAATTCTCAGGCGGAACGACAGGAGCAGGAGTGCAAACAGGAAGGGTAACTCTAGATTTTGCATAAACTCCTCTCTGAGACTGGGGGCATGAGGTGCAAACTCATAGGAGCAGTTTGGCATGCACCAGAGTAGAGCGTCCATAGCTAGATTGCCATTATTAAACATATATACCTATGTTGTGACATTTTAGAGGCTCTTCCGTAAAATTGGAAACATTAGTAATGTTTACATCATTCAGTGTTTGTGTGTGTGAAGGGCTATGGAGGGAAACCATGACACCTAAACCAAATAATGAGTCACCCCATGTATTTTCTGTCAGTAACTCCTTTCCAGCAGACAGTTACAGTATTGAGGCAATTGTGAAGAGTTCAGACGCAAATTGAATTCTGATGAATTTGCAGATAATACAATTTGATTTTGAACAAACCAAATTATTGGTCAAACTACAAGTTATATTTTTGGCTTGATTTATTTTTAGTTGATAACAGCATTCGACTTGCAGTTTGATAGAGATAAATTGGAAGTGACTGTATCATGGAATTTTAGCATTTCTGAATTTGTGGGGTATGAACTCTTCATGTAAAGAGAACAACTTTAATGCGCTCAAGTGTTAGGACTCGCAATGAGGGAATATGATGCACATGTAAGAGGATCAACAGCCCTTTCAGAAACGGATGTGTGGGAAAACTAATTGCATGTAGGCCCCAGAACTGCCCTCTTCCTGAGTTATATGCTTAATGTTCCTGTAGTACCTCTAATAATTCATAGTCTTTGTGGAAGAGGGCAAATAAGTAGGTGTGAGCTATTCAAGCCACTGGATGCTTACGGAAACCCTGTGTTCCTGATATGAAACCTTGTCCGGCTGTGCCTTTAGTGGTCCTGAGATATATGCCAAGAACTTCCTGCTGTGTGTTTCCCCTCTGTATCAAGCTTGCTGATGCTGGAAAAAGCATGGAATAATAGCGACTGCACACTCAAACCACCCCAAGAAATGAAACATCAGCAGAAGAGTGGGTTTCTTTTTTGATCATCAGAGGGCATGCATTAACAGTGACAGACTACCAGCATAGACCCAAAACCATAACTTCATGATCTAGGACGTGTGTGTTTATGCCAACTGCACAAGGTATTGGTCGTTATCCAGGACAGGTGACTTACTTTTCAAACTTTATACAAGGTATAGGAAAAATTTGAAAGATATTTTGGCCATTCCAGCGATGTTCTATAGGTTAAGAAGATCCGTAGAGCTTTTGAGACTACAGTACTTAGAGTTTGAATGATGCCTGAGGCATGTAGGTATTAATTTCTCAAATGAGGCAGGCTAGGAGTTTGGCTTGAAAAGTAAAATATGTGGCTTAATCTGAAGCCGTCTGTCACCCTTGCATTTGGTTTCTTGACCTGTCCACTGAACTGCAGAGCAAACTTGTCATCCCCTCGGGTTTAGGTGTGAAAGTGTAGGTGGCTGCAAAACCACAACTCTGGGAGCTCACTGCCACAGCCCCAGTTTCATGTGAGGAGTCTCTGGAGTCAAGATCGACTTGTGTAATCAAAAGACACCGCATGTCAAAAATCGTTTCAACATTTAGTGGTGATGAGACTCTGAAATTGCAAACCATTGATTGCAAGCCTCCTACCTCTTACGGTGAAGTGTAATGTCTGAATGGTATGATGATTACCAATATACACTGTACTGTAGCAGTTTCTTAAAAAGGAAGGAAGGAGGGGCAAGCAGAAGAGAGAATCGAATGGAACATTGCCCTTTGTAGAACATAATCTTCTTGGCTTGTGGGCTTTTGACTAGCTCGGCTTACCCTCTCAAAAAGGCATGTGCTGAAAAAAAAGACCCAGTGTAGTGAGTAGTCTTAACTGCACCGCATTCAATGGCAGGCTTAAAATGAAAGTGCTTGGCTTTAGTCTCCATTGTTATTCTTGATCAGCAGCTTGGAATAGCTGAGGCACCAGTCCTCATGCTAACATCATGCCAAATGAAAATAGCTTCTTCTTGCTCCAGTTTGAGTCAGAGAGCAACTTTCGATTAGCTGGCACGCTGCGCTAGCCGAACAGCCAGAGGTTTAATTGGATGCAGCCTGGGAGGATGAGCTTTGCTCAAGCGTAGGAGTTAATCTGGGCAGAACATAGGGGGGTATCAGAACTTACTGGGCAAGGTATAAGGAACAAGCCCTGCCCCCTTAGTGATGAGCTGCTGAAAAGAGATCATGCTCTCCAGATGGGAGAATGAGGATTATTCATGCTAGTTTTCAGACAAATGCTTTTTTTGCTCTTCTCTTGTCTTCTCTTCTTGTCTCTTTTACACCATGACACACAGTTTTGGCAGATGTGTTTTTTATTTAGTGTTTCTTTAGTCCCTCTTCAAGTGGAGATAAATCACATTTTATTATTTTAGAAATGTGTGATTTCAGAGGATGAACAGTTCTTAAAGCGATTATCTGGAGTGAATCAGCCCTGCTGTTTCATGTTGCTGAGTGCTGTCAATAAGTTGGAGCACCTTGGTCCAAAAAAAGCAACCAATGCTAGCAGATGAGAGGGCAAGGAAATTATATTTCATTGTGCCCCCATAGTTATCTGCCTGTTTGAAAATTGGTATGTGATACCAAATGTTGTTGTTCTTATACTGACTGACAGCACTCAAAAGCCTTAAAGAACAGGGTTATGAGTTAATTGGCTCCAGAATGTTCCATTTAAATGTGTAATGATTGTTTACAGGGGAAATTCCCTCATAATATATTCTCTCGTAAAATATTTTTCCCATCAATTTGATTTGTCCAGAGATAAAAAACTGGACGATTTTCATTTTGCCTGTAGTCCCTCTTAGTCTTCAAAACATGGTTCAGACATCGTCATCCTGTCACCCTGTTACCCTGTTTCATCAGCACTGGTCTGTCTGGTGGGCAGCATGACATCCTTCCCAGGAAAAAGGGGTTGGCAGAGAAGCACCCACATCCTGCCATCATCCACCCTGGATTGTCTGTCTGTCTGCCCTGCCTTGACACAACTATAAGGACAAACAAGAAAATGACTGTTTTTCATGTAGGAGTTTGGTCTTCATGGTTTTGGCAGCTTTCAATGTTGTCAAGTGGTTAGTTGCGTGGTCCGGCCTTGGTTCTCTAATTACAACCTGCCTGGCCTTCCCTTTGCTTGGGAATCTTCCATTATAATCACACAGGAGTTATTCCCCATGCAAAACAATATCTTTTCCATTATCATTATGGTCAGTTTCTTAAGGCAGACACCCCCATCTAGCCATCTAGGACAGCTTACAGTTGTATACAACAAGCACAATAAAGAAACATGACACTCACAACTCATGACTCCACAATAAAACCCGGGGGTATTTTTAGGCCAGATTGATAAGGGAGAAGAAAGCGGGAGGCACAATGTGCACGCACACACACACACACACACACACACACACACACTCGTTTGCAAAAATTAATTGTTTGTGGTATCCTCTCTAGTTCCTGTCTCGTTCTTGTGGCTAACCCAGTTTCATTGCTGTCTGCGGCCCATCCTTTTCCCAACCCGCGAACAATGGCGGAGCGGAGGCGGAGCAGCAGGCTCCCTGCACAACAGCCTGGTGAATGTGCACCCCCCCCCCTCTCTCCCTCTTGGGCCAAAGCCTGGGCTCTACAGTACGAATGGCAGCAGGGCAGCCTCTGTGTGTGTGTGTGTGCATGCATGCTTATGTGAATGTATGTGTGTGAGTGTGAGTGTGGTTGTGAGCAGTCAGGGTTCCCATGGGCTCTCCGACAGGGATGTTTACTATATAGGCACAGCAAGCATCCCATGGTTTAAAAGATGCAGCCAGCGAAAAAGAGAGAGAGGGAGAGAGAGAGAGAGAGAGAGAAAGAGAGAGAGAGAGAGGGAGGGAGAGAGAGAGAGACGGGAAGCCGAAAAAAAGAGAAGGGGTCAGGTCCACTGCACACATGGCCCTACCACTTGGCTCGGGGCCAGGGCCACGCTACGGGATCTGCTTGGGAAAAAAGCCGGGGGCCCCGGATAGGACAGGCAAGTAGAGAAGCACCGACTCTGCTGAGGGGAGAGATAAAATTCCACTGTTTATTTGTACACTCCCCCACCATCGCCTTCCTCACCTCTCCCTCTTTTTTCTCTTTCTCTCTCTCTTTCTCTTTTTTCTTTCTTTCTCTCTTTCTTGCTGTCGCTCAAACAGCTATCTCTCTCTCTCTCTCTGTGTCTTGCATTCAAACCTAAAAACTCCTGTCCTACTTCAGAGTCTCTCTGTTGGAGTGAACCGGGTCGTGGCAGCTTTGGCATGTCTGCCACCACAAATACATGTAGCCTCCCATCACCTTACACGTCACATGGTGTGGTGTTTGGCACAAACCTGCTGCAGGTTTAGAATGGAAAAAAGGAAATAATAAAAAAATGACATGAATTTACTTAGTTTCTTGCAAAAGGCTTGGAAGGGCAAGTGTATGTGCAGTATGTGCAGAGATGAGAGCCTGAATGTTGAAGAAGGGGCCCTCCCCTCCCTCCCCTCTTCCCAAAACTTGCGTTCCAGCTTTTTCTTCAACCCACTTGGCACCCCGACAGTTAGCACGCCATCCAACTCTTCCCAAACAGTGCGCAATGGAGGAGGGGGGTGGGGGCGTGTAGGGGAATGGTGGAAAAAAAAGGCCAGTGGAGCTGCACCACCATGGAAGGCTTGCTAAATGTGAAACGGTGCGTTAAATTGATTGCAGGCGAAGCCTGTGCCGTGTGTTGAAACAAACCACATCGGCTGGGCTTACGGGCTGGAGTCGGACGGGCTGGTCATGGCTGGAAACGTCTGGCAGGGAAATTAACGGACTTTCGGGTTCTCAGAGACACCATGAAAGACTCATGTCTAATGGAGGACATGAGGGTTTTCTAAATATGCCTGGTACACAAACTGCCATTGGTCCTCTTGGATTTTGTAATCAAATGCCTTTTATACCCATGAGCAAAGAGGCAAGTGATGTGTGGAAAGCCAGTGTGTGCAACTCACTGAGGAGCTTCGACTTGTTGCTCAGAAGTGGGAGTCACTCTGTCGGACAAGCATTCATTTAGTATTCATGCACATGATATTGCAAGTGATCGCCTTTTTTTCAGTATGTGAAAATGATAGAGTTCTCCTGGATCTGAATGCAGTGAAAGAACATGAGTGCGCGAGAGCATGATGTCATGCAGCTAGTCGTTCTGCAGCAAGGCCCGACGGCAGAGGGACGGATCTTTATGAGAAGCAGCTGTGAGGAGCGGCAGGCCTCTTGGGCAGTGCGGTGGCGGAGAGGAGGAGATCAGCTCCTCTCAGCACCGACTAAGCCATCAACTCCCAACATCCCGAATATCACAGCTCAAAGCCTCACAGCAACACCGGCAAAGTCCTCTGTGGCCCCACATGCGGAACACCAAATGACAACACCTTAGCAGACACCTGATAACTCAAACTCCAGGTATTCCTTCGTCTAGTGAAACTGAGCCCTTGTGTTGACACAATACAACATGCTGACATTGTCATCTATGACAATCGTGCAAGGACATCCTGTTGATAGGACTGCTGGCAACTCCACATTGAAAACCAGATTACATTTTTGTCTGTTGACAACAATATAATACCATCTGACACCATTGCAGTGTCTACTGTTTCAGACTCCTAGTTTGTCTGTTAGACCAGTTAGTACTCCCATACTTGTATTGCATTTTATCTAACAAGAATTTTCCCTCAAAGTAATTAAGCTTAAATCTCCATATGGGTATTATGTATTGCGTTATCCTGAGTTATAACAGTAAATAGAAATCAAAAACTCCAAGGACTCGAAGGTGATGATTCATCAGAACAACTTCTGATGAATCTGGAAATACAGATATTAAGCAATGGTGATGGCTGAGGTCTGGAAATACCGATATTAAGCAATGGTGATGGCTGACTTACAGACTGGTGTCCCTTGTCATGCCCACCCCCACAAAATACTATTTGTTCAAGAAATCTGATTAGTGTTGTTCTATAGTAGGGATGCTACACAATACAGCAACAATTCTAATACTGCTAGGATGCATGAAGTCAATCAAAAGTTCAAAGTGTGCTAGTTTAAAGCAAATTCATTTTTAACTTCATTCAATAAACTGGAGGTGATATACAAGGCCACCAATAAGGATTGAAGCTAAGTTTGCAGTTTGGGGGTGGGGAGAGGGCTTGTGGCTCAAGATGAGTAACTAGCGGCATGAGTATCTAATGGCTGCAGCTGGTCAAACAGACGTTTTCTTATCTGACAAGCAGCCTAGTCAAATAGCCTTGGTCTGAATGCATACCGTGAATTATTGGACTCGCTCCACACACAGGGTCTCTCACACTGGCAGATAAGGTGTTGGCCTGTTCTGCTCACTTCTCCACTGAAACAGGAAAGGGCTGTCTCACTGACCTTGCCTCCTTGTTTGAATCTCTACATTGTTGAGCTCCCATGTGTGGTGTGGCCGTCTGGTGCAGAGCGGCGCAAAAAGCTGGGGGAAGAGCAAAGTAGGCATCAGGGCTGAAGGCCGTGTTGGGGAAGGCATGTGAGGTGCAGGCCGGTGATTTGTGCGGGTCAGGGGAGGCTGAGTCTGGAGCTCTTTGTGTGTTGGGGGATTTACAGCCAGCTCACAGATGGCTGGGGTCTCTCTTTTCCACTCGTTCACACACACACACACACACTTACAAACTAACTTTGAAGCATTGGTAGTGTACACACACACACACACATGTGCATACACAGAAGAGATAAAAACGCATACATACCAGGCTGACAACTAGGTTCATCCATAAACAGTCTTGCTGAATGAGTCATTTAAGCTTTTCCAATAGCCATAAACATGTCTCGAGTTACGCATGTAGAGACTTATCAGATGAGGCTGTTGGTCTTGTTTTGCCTTTGCCTCTTTTCTCCTGTGGCCCCTTAGCTTAGCTTGCTCGCACTGTATTTACATAACTCTTGTTGTGTCCAGATACCAGTGACGGTCTGCCGATAGGCATCTCCGGTTTAGAGCGCTTAGTTATGCAACTGATGAAGCCTGATGCCCTGGCTCTGACCCACGCCACTGTCCCACCTTGGATTCTGCTACTGCGCCATGACCACAAACCCCTTGTTGCTTACCAGAGATCCCACCCCAGGTTCTTGTCTGTACGAAACTAATCTCTGACAGGTTGGCAGAAGACCGTGCTGGGTCTAAAGGTGCCCTTAGACCCAGTTAAAGTCTAAGGTCTAAAGTCTGCCTTAGGTCTAAAGGTGCCCTTAGACTTTAGCCGTGTTTAGCCATTGTCCTCTGTTCCATTGCTGCTTTTTTACTGTGTTATTTTGGTCATTTCAGTTCCTGTAGTACTGTGTTTAATCTGGGGGTACATTTAAAAGTTGAAGCTAAGGTTCAGTTTGCCAGAATGACATTGAATCAACAGGACAAACAGTTTGGTGCATGCAAGCATCCCAGTGTATTTTTTGAAAATAGCTATGGTATGCAACTCATTGCGCCTAATTTGTGAAGATTTTTGAGGTTATTTTGAGGACTTCACCACAATGTTCCTTGGACATCTGTTCATACTGCTAGTAGGACCCCTAATCTTGCCTAGTACAAAGTGCTACTCTTGTGGTCAAGAGGCATATGCTGAAAAATACCAGACTAATCCTTGACAATTAGGCATGTTAGTATGTCTTTGCAAAAATCAGTTGGAACCGCATATTCCGATGTTTTCGTTGTCATGTGGCCCCTCCTAGTGTGTAAATCCCACTTGTGTCAGACAGAATGTTGTACTTCACCAAAGCCCTGCGAGGGAGACCTGTCACACCAATCAGCTCCCAAAAATGAGAGGTCAAGGGGTGGGGCAGGTAGGGTTCACGGAGGTCACACTTCCCCATAATGTTTTTAGTGGCCAAAGCAGATGGCTTCCCTTCGAGTCATCACCGTGGCCACTGGCATCCCTTCCAGGGTCAGCTTGAACAATGGAGAGCAGCCAACAAAGGCTAACCCTCAGCTCGGTGTACTCCCCAGAAAAAGAAGCTCCCAGTAGGCCGGGCCAGTAAAACGAAGGGGCCTGTCAGATTTACAGAGATAGATTAACTGCCTTTCACATACACTCACTCTTTTATATAGAGATGCGAGTTTTAGCCCCTCACTGAGGCCTTAAAGTGCCAGATCCAATGCAACAGCCCTACACTGACTGGGAACAGTACTTCAGTTATTGGAGATCAGTCACTATAGTGTATATAACGTGATTAAAACTCTTAAGATCAAGGCATCTCTTACAACTCAATGTATGTAAACAGGTGCACATAGCAAGAACTAATATACGTTGGCTACCCTGTATGCAACTTATAAAGAATTTTACTTCAGTAGTTCAGCAAAAAAAAAATCTTCAGCAGCTTTGTGGAATGTGAGACAGTTAGCCACCCTACAGGACCTTGTCCAAAAACCTCCCCATTAGTGTGAAGCTCTAGTTTCTCTATGCTAGGGTAATATTATACTATATAATTTATTACTAAAGTTATTGTTATTGATGTTAGTAACATTATACTTTTATTAACATGTTATAGTTATTATTCTCACTCCTGCATGCACCTTTTTCCCATTGTCTCCCAACCCACCACATACTACTTCAGCCTCAACCTTGACCGAGAAAAGAAATGTAAAGCTACACGTCACTTTTTTTTCTGGGGCAGCGTGCATTCTTCAGCTCCACTCACTTGGTTTTGGGCTCTTTTTTTCCTTCTGCCTTTTCAGTTGAAGGGGAGAGAGGGGGGGGATAGAGATGGAGGGGGTGGCTGTTTCTGCTCAAACATGTGACCCCCTACACATACACACACACACATACACACACACACACACACACACACACACACAGCTGAAAATCATTTGGACCTTCAGGCCAGTGATACACTGACGCAGACCTCCCTCCCTCTCCCAAGGGTTCTCTCTGAAAGAGACAGAGGGAGAGAAAGGGAATGTAAGGCTTACTTTATGTTCAGATGCATAATGTCCATCTATAATTATACCTTCTGCTATGATTCATTTCAAGGTCCGGAGTCATTCCAAACCCCAAATCATAGATCTTTAGTGGCACTTCACTATTCCTCTTAACATATCAAAGTTTAGTCCCCACATGCCAAAAGAATGGCGTAGTGCTTCTAGCTCTTACTGAACACAAACAGCCAGGATTTTGAGCCAACAGCATCGCTGGGATTTTTAGTGGTGCCAGAATTTAGTCATTGTCAAAATCAACAACTGAGAAAACCTTATGCAAAGTTCCACAGCTTTAGCTTACAGGTATAGCACATTGTAAGCAAGGACAATGAGGGTTAAGTTCCAGGACTTCACGTCACCACAGCATAGAAGTGTTTTATAGGTAAATAAAACAGCCACGGGGACACAGGAATGTCTACAATGAGGGCTACGCCGTGAAGCAATGCTGAGATGTAGGGGCTGTGTGTGTGTGATTACGTTGAGGTTTCTCTAAACAGGGCTGAGTGGCTCTTGGGAAGTGTTTGATGACCTGTGTGTGTGTGTGTGTGTGTGTGTGTGTGTGTGCCATGCGGTTCGCTCTTCCCTGCACGCCTGTGGGGTGATGTCATGCTTCCTTGTTATGACGTTTGGAAGGTAGTGTTACACAGATGAGTAAGTCAATGGTGTGTTTGTCAGAGCCTTTCAACAGCAAGGATAAATATCATACTGCAATTATGACCACAAGAAATCCGTTGAGAAGGGAATAGCTATTTGTAATACTAAACAATCACTTACCTTTCTATTGCTGTAAGAAGACAAGAGCTTTTATGGCAGAATCAAGACATTGTAGTTTAGAGAGTGTTTGCCCACTTTGGCAAGGAAATGAGGAATGGAGCCGGCACTAAAACAAGCAGATGTTGGAAACACATCATTCGTGTCTAGCATCAGAGACTATGTCAACATCCTTACATGCAACAAGTAAAACAGAATGCCCACTTGTTGTGTTGGAGGGTTGCTGACATGCCACAGACAGATCTTAAATGCATTACATTTGGGAATTCCCAGTATGTTGCCTTGTCAAAAAATCTCGGTATCAAGGACTTCAACACAAATCTTCTGTATTGGATTTCACAGAAAGCGCATGTTATGCTGAATTAATAAGAAAGGCATGTTTTTGAATTGCAGGATTAAACAAAACACATTACTTACAACTCTTACAACAGAAGTGGTTAACTGTAAAGAATTTATTCAATTTATTGTTCATTTCACTCTTAATTTTCACAGAAGAATGTAGTTTTTGTTTAGCGCCATTACTGAGTTGTGTTGCATGTATGTTTATTACAGATTTTGTTTTTTATGTTGCAGGATGCCAGCTGCTAGCACAATGACCGGTGGAAGGGCTCTTCTGCTCTGCACGAACACTGACAACTGCATATACCAAACTGTCAACGGGTATGTTACACAAGAACTTCCAACATTAACCAACACCTGCACATCTGCCTGCCCACAAGCACACTGGATGGTCTAGTTAATAAGAGCTGTGTAATCATTTCCTTTAATAGCTGTTAATTACCTCCTGCAACCACAGCCATAGATGACCACTCTGCAGGAATGTCCATTTAACCAGAAACACCCATCATGTTTCTCCTCCATCTTTCTCTCCCTCTATTCCCTCAGATATGCAGACATACAAACTGGTGAACTGGTGAACATGAGTTACTTAGCACAGTCCTTAGCAGTGCACGCTACTTTTTATTATTATTTGATCTAGGGGCTACCAGGAACTACTAGTTAGGGCTTCTGCCTTGTAACGCAAGGATGCAGTTTAATCTTTGACCAGTAGACCACAGCTAAAGTGCCCTTAAGCAGGGCATCTAACCCATTACTGCTCCCTGGGTGCCATGTAGCGGGCAGTCTACTGAACCGTGGTTCGGTGTGTTTCACTTCATTGTATGTTTACTGTGTGTGAATGTATTTTAGTTATTCATGATAGGGTTAAATGCAGAGACACACATTTTCCTCACAGGATCAAAAGAGTATACTTATACAATACTTAAATATACTGTAGTAGTGAACATCTCTGAAAATCACTGTTCACCATTAAGTGAATAGTACCATGACTTGGGTGGTATGGAATGCAGTGTAGAAAATTAGTGGGGCCATAAATTTGATGAAGGAGACTTTTGGAGCAGCTCCCTGCTCATTAAAGTTTTCCTCATTTGCCCCCTCACTCATTCAGACTGCCTGCTCAAATTCTCAACAAATGTGGAACATGAAAGATCCTTTCAACACTTTTTTTTTATCTCCCTGGGCATCTTCCTGAGTAATTTCAACACTTGTTTTTTTTTTCCTTTTGCTTTCTTCTCAACTTGTGTGTGAGGTAATGGCATCTTCTTGCTCATACCACCTGCTTGAGATTGTTGTGCTCCTCTTATTCATCTCAGCTGGCCCTTACCACCTACAAGGAAGAAACTCTGAAAATGACCCAGTCCCAAACGCTTGTATAGCTTTCCTACTCGCATCTCTACTCTTTCCTCTACTCTCTTTCTCTTTTTCTTGGCCGATGAGTTTGACCTAGTTTTTCCTCATCACTGCTCCATGCTTCATAAAATCTGCAGCCACAACCGAGAGGGAAAAATCTTGTAAAAACCAAGAGATTCTTAAAACTTTTCCCCCATGATTTTTTCCCCAACATGCCAAGGTCAGGGCTTGAATAATGAACCCCAACTAGAAATTCTGAAAGTCATGCACATGTTTTTTGAACCTTTTCCAGTATGGTGCATGACTTTAAAAATTATTTTCATCATGTCATTCAAAATTGCATAGACCACATTTCTGTAGTTTGTTGATTTGATGATTTGGGCATTGTCCAGGAATATGTTTATCATCTGAGCTAATTATAGCTCAGAGAATTCCCTCTGTATCCAGAAATAGCTGAGAAACTTGATCTTTAAATGACACTAAAGTTTCAAGTCAAGTTCATAATTTCTCCAAAGAATTAAAAATGAATGACATTCTAACAGCCCTAGTACCAAGGGATTGCATTTCATTTGCGCAGAATCAAGATTCAGGCTAATCATACATTTTGACAAGTACAAGAACAACTAATTACAGCTCCTCTCTTTGCCCTGTAATTAACCAGAGTTAGTGATCACTGAGGCTTGATGTGTCACTGAGGACAGAGAGCCATCATGAGTGTATGTGTGTGTGTGTGTGTGTGTGTGTGTGTGCAGGCTCCAGTGCTGTGGGTTAAAGCTCGGGGAGACTCCAACTGCTGTGGCCCAGCAGCCAGAGCTCGGTGGGAACGGACGAGGGGACAGGGGCAGCACCTCGGGCCCGCTCACGACTCCGGGCGGCTTTGGAGACAGCCCGCTGGGCGAGGACATGCTCGCCCACAAGCGCTCGACCAGCATCGACAACCACGCCGAGAACGGCCTGACCGGCTGCAGCGGCAAGCACTCCAAAACCCCCATGGCTGTCAGAAGCAGCGCCAGCATTCGAGACAAGATTTCCCAGTGGGAGGGCAAGAGCGAGTCCACCACGGGCTCTTCCCCGGTGGCAGGTGGACAGAGAGAGGCCGACAGCATTAGGAAAAAGGACATCAAAAGCACAGAGATTCAGAGGCGAGACAGTAGGAGGCTCGTCAGCTGGGAGAGACAGGAGTCGGGGAAGGAGAATGGAGGAAAAACTAGTGACTCAAGGCCCATGTCTCCAGAAGGATTCACTAGGGACAGAGAAAGCATCCTTGACAAAGGACTTCGTGGTAAAATGGCGGAGACTGTCCAGGACAAAAAATCAGTTTCAACTCACATTAAGAAACTGGAGCAGGCCATGAAAGAGGTGCCAAGTAAGCCCTCGATAGCATTCCCTGGGAACTATTTCTGCCCTCCCTCCAAGGAGGAGCAGGAGGAAGTGGAGAGGAAGGGGGCAGAGCCTATTTTCGGGACACTGGATGTAGCTCGGTCCACGAGTCGCAGTCGGCGAGGTCGGGATGGAGACCCAGAGAATGTTTACACGGAGCCTGGGGCGCCATCCATCAACCCCGTACCCAAACCCCAACGCACCTTTCAGCACCATACCCCATCGGGCACGCCGGTGTCTGCGGGAGGATCGGTGAAAAGCAAACGCAACCTTCCCCCTCTCCCCTCGATACCCCCACCACCACTACCCACATGCCCGCCGCCTGGTGTCTGCAGAAGGCCATGGGCAGAGAGGCCTCGGGACAGCAACAACAGGTATGGGTTGTTTTGTTCCTCATCCACAGGCTGCTGCACCACAATAAAGCATTGACAAATGACAATGAGGTGCTCATTGTTAGAAGATGGACTTGTGGTAGGCAAGAATGTGTTACATACCATACCATATGTGGAGGATTTACACAGTTGCAAGGGGAGGCGGGGGGGGTTACTCTTTGTGAGGGAGCAGACCATTTGATTTATTGTCTTCATCTCCCCCACTTAGTCTGACTGCCGGCTCTCAAACGTAAAGATTAAATATGTGGTCTAGACTTCTTGTTTCAGTAATGGTGGAGTCTTTGTGCAGTTTTCCTCCATTAGACTTCAGTGTTCAGAGGAACAATAAAAAATGGGGTATTTTCATGAAGACCAGGGAGCAATTAGCTGCTCTTTCCCCTGAACAATATCGCACCACGTCATGTTGTGCTTGTTTTCTTTACCTCTCAAACCTAATGAAATCCCAAAAACAAAAACATGACATTCACGCAGGTGTCCTAATCTGTTACCACAACAAACTCTCGAGGTCACCAATTTCCTGTGAGATCTTGCAGATCCACCATCCTCAATTTCTCCCTCCCCTTTTTTATTCATTATTGTCCCTGCCTTGGTGTGCCTGCAGGAAGTCTTATGAGTTCGAGGACCTGCTGCAGTCGTCCACCGAGAGCTGTCGAGTGGACTGGTATGCCCAGGCCAAGCTGACCCTTACACGCACTTTATCGGAGGAGAACGTCTACGAGGATATCCTAGGTAACGCACCCTCTGTGTTCACACAAAAGCCAAGGGTGGAATGGCATTGGGAAATGGCACCATTGGTGCTGAGAGCCAGGAAACCACACTCACTTTTGATGACAAGTTTAATAGTGTGCCCGTTATATAATGCTGCTGTACAATGTGTAGCTAGTTGAGAAACAGAAACGTTATGGACACGCACATGACTTTAAATCAGCTCTCAGGTACAGACTGTTTTTTTTTTCAATTGTTTGTCATTTAAATGGCTCTGTTTTGTCAAAGTATCTAAATTACATTTCAAAAACAGTTGCCTGGCATCTTTGTACCAGCAGAGTCAAGTTCATTGGTTAAGACAAGGTTAGCTGAGGCAACATTTTGCAGAATATTTTATAATAACTGGTTGGTTATTGGCAATTTAGCTTTTTTTGCTCATCGAAAGAAGCTTTTGTTTGATTTACCCCATGCCTTGGCCAACTCATTTCTTGACTCAGTTGCGCTGTGTTAGGTCTGATCTGTGGAGGTCTGTGATGTTTGCTCATGGAACAGAGGGGGTGCAATGAAATAGGTCCTCTTAGTGGTCACCATATGTACTGGTATTGTATGATCACACACAGCTGCTCCAATATTATTGGTGGCATAACTGAAGTAGAATAAAGTATCATAGATAATTCTCAGGCACTCTCGCATATGAGAGGAATTCGACGGTCTTGTATAATGTGCAGTCCATGGGAAAAATCCAAACACCAAAGTTGTCATTGCCCATGATATGGTTTTACAATGTATGCAATGAATTCAATGTGTATCTTGCTATGAAGTGGTAACCTTAAAGAAGAAGTGGTTGCATAGAGATGTGTATGTGTATGTCTATGTGCATGCAGACAGGTTTTTATTAAGATCCATTAGCAATAGATAAGGTGGGATCTCAAATCAGATGTTTAATTCAAGTTTTGTTTTGTTAAAGTTCAGTGTCTGTGAAGTCTGAGGTTGCGTTTACGAGTGAAATGTGAGAAGCTGTGCTGTGCTGTGCTGTGCAGCAAATGCTAGTCTCCTGCGGAAAAGAACTGGATGTTCCTGCCTCGCGTCCTCCTCCTACAGGTCGCATCTGGCGGATGAATCGACATGGGAGATGGGCTGTTTCTGACACGAATCCTCTCGCCCTACAACTCCCAACCACTTCCTATTACTCCCCCCTACTCACTAATAGCCTAGCTAGCGGCCATGGCTGAGCATGGCAGAGGGAGCCGATTTGTGCCGACGCACTTGGCTGCGAATGACGGCACCTCGAGTAGTTTCTTTGGCAAACTCTCAAACATCTGGGGCAGGGGGTTGAAAAAAGCAAAACAAAAACACAACAGTTGGAAAGGGTAGCTGGAAAATGGAATTAAAATATATATTTTTTTAGCAATAAATATCTGGGGAATCTTTATCTGTTGAGTGTGCTGTGACTTATGATGCTAGAGTGGTTGCTATGTTTGACATAGTGAGTGTTTTTTCGAAACTGTTTTTAGATCCCCCATCAAAAGAAAACCCTTATGAAGATATTGAATTTGAGAGCCGTTGCCTCGGAAACAAATGTCCCTTGCCTGTGTCACCCACCTCCTCAAATCCAGACACACCATCTAAGGTATGAACCCTCAAAGGTTTGATTTTATGGCAGTGGCAAAATATGCTGTCACCATATACCACAAACTACCCAGTATCTCAATTTTGTGTTTCTGTGTGTTTGTGTGTGTGAACTCAAATCCTCTGGCCATCTCTACAGCTTGTCTCAAAGCCCGGATTCTTCAGGCAGAACTCTGAGCGCCGCAGCTTCAAACTGCTGGAACTACGCAAGATCAATCGTGACGGAGGCATTGCATCACCTTCCCGCATCAGCCCTCCTTCCACTCCCAGCAGCCCTGACGACACCCCCTGCCTCTCTGGAGACCCTTACAATCGCAGACGCAGGAAAATCCCAAAGGTACCATCAGTGGAGCCTAGGTCTAGGCCTGTCCTCACAACTCACGCTTGTAATTTTACCACCTGCTGCCAGCTGAGTTGTTGTCTGGAAATACTTTTGAGGTGCTGCAGGCTGTGTCGGAGACAAACATAGAGTTGGTAATGCTGAGCTTCTAATGTTTGTGCTGTGGGGAAGTTTGTGAACACCAGCGTGATAGAGTGAGGTCTTTCTTTGATGGAAACTCAGTGGTTGCGTGTTATTTGTACGCTTACAGATGGTGCTAAAGATCAACGGCATCTTCGAGGCGAGGAGAGGGAAGAAGAGAATGAAACGCGTGTCTCAGTCGACGGAGGCTAGTTCAGGAAGAGGTGTGTGCGAATGAGTGTCCACTACACTTTGCCCCTCAGGGGCGCTTGGTGCACCTTCAACTGGCAGGCTGCAATTGGACTCGGAATCATCCACTCCCACCCCCTACCCCCTGCTTGTGTCCACTTAGCTTTATGACCATGTTTACAATTTTTGGGTCAGCTAGTTTGGGCCCATTTCCCCCCCCCCCCAAGATGTGAGGGGTTACGCCACTTAATCAGACACACATGTGGAACGAGGCTGGGCAGATATATGTGTGTAGGCTCAGTCTTTCATCACTTACATCAGTGACTCTCTTTTTTTTTTTTTCTTTGATCATGCAGTGACTGATGAGAACAGCGAGTCCGAAAGCGACACTGAGGAAAAACTGAAAGGTGAGAAGGATTACGGGGGCCTTTTTCATAAGCGGAAGTGTGTCTGCACTAGCATCAAAGTAAATACTAGCATACTAGTATACTAACATCAAAGTAAATATGGGGGCGTTGTCTGTCAGGAAAGCTAACGACTAATCTAATCTAATCACTGCTCTAATCTGGTCTGGCCTTTCATGTTTTAGCACACAGTCAGCGGTTGGTGTCGGTCCAGTCTATGCTTAAACAGACGGACCGATATCGCACCCTTGAGCGAGACCTAATGGACCTCCAAGAGAGGAAGCTCTTTGAGTACTTCTTGGTGGTTGCTCTGCACAAGACAAAGGCCGGCGCACCTTACCTGCCTGAAGTGACTCAGCAGTTCCCGTTGAAGGTAAAAAAAAACAAGGCAAATCGCAATACATCCTCATGATAACAGCCAATTTCATGGTTTGCTTTCTGGAGATGCATTCACACGTGTATGTGTGTGTGAAAGAAACTGGATAGGCCATTAGTAGTGAAATGAATGTACATTTTTGGGACATTACTCCTGTTTTCCACCAGCTGGAGAGGAGTTTTAAATTCATGCGAGAAGCTGAGGATCAGCTCAAGGTCATTCCACAGTTCTGTTTCCCCGACGCTAAGGACTGGATACCTGTTGACCACTTTCCCAGGTGAGACCACACACTCTGCATATTAATATATTATCCAAACTTGGGCGATTTCTCCTCAGTCTGCGTCGTAGACAAGCACAATCAATCACAGCCGCTTCTGTTGACTGCTGGAGTGCACACACAAACTCGTGCTGTAAGGAATTCCTGATTACTCATGGTCTGTCGCATTCGAGGAGCAGGCAAAATGATTTGTTTATGCCGGTCTCATGTGAGCACTTTAATGACTGCAGCATTGGCCAGGTGACGGGTAATAATAATGCTCTGTGATGAGTTACACACTGAGGAATTTGGGCCCAGGCTAAGGAATGACTCAAAGCTACACCACCTGCAGGCATCCTCATTCATCACACTGACACAAGCAGGCAGAGCTGTGTCACTGACAAACAGCAGACGTCTTTGTGTATTTCACGCTGCCCAAGTCAAACACATATATGCCCCCTCCCCAGCCCTTTCATAGCCTTATTGTAGGAACTGAGTGATCGCTTTGGCTATGATCTAATGAGTGTTCTCCTCTTTCAACAATCTCACCTTGCAGTTGTTTGAAGGCTCCCCCCCCTTTTTTCTCCTTTAAATCTCAAATCTCTTCTTTCTTTTAAAAGCGAGACCTTCTCATTTGTCCTGACGGGTGAGGACGGAAGTCGGAGATTTGGTTACTGCCGCCGTTTGTTGGTAAGTTTTATCTGCTAGGTTTCCAATGTGGAAGTACAAGTTTTTGGACAGAGCGCTCTGAACACGGATAAAAGCACCTGGTTGAAAGACTGTTAGTGTGTCTGGGCAGGAAAGCCTTCTTATATCCTGTTTCCTCAACGCTGCATGTGTTGCAAATGTGTTAACATGTTGTTAGTGTTAACATGTTGTTAACATGTACAGTGTTAGCAGGTGTTGAGCACCAGCTTGACTACATTTAAAAATACTTCCCCTCTTTTCATAACAGAGATGGCATTATACTGAATCTGTGTTTGTGTGTGTCCCATTGACTGCAGCCCAGTGGTAAAGGAAGACGGCTACCTGAGGTTTACTGCATCGTGAGCCGACTGGGGTGTTTTGACCTCTTCTCTAAGGTACTCCATCCATCCATCCACCACCCCCACCCCCACCCCTCTCCGCCGCACCCACACATGTGCCCACAGAACCCCACCCCTGTGTCCTCCCAGTCCCAATTTCCCAAAGAGCTCAGAGCTCAAGCTGCTGAGAAACAGATGCAGAAAGAGAGTTGCAGCTGATGTGGTTGCGTGCAGTGAGCTAGGCTCTTTAATGAAGCATAATTTTAGTGTGCACCCATACGGGTATGAGAAGTTGGTCTGTGGGCCTGTGTGTGTGGGAACAGCTTGTTAATTGACTGTGTGTGTGTTTGTGTGTGTGTGTGTGTGTGTGTGTGTGTGTTTCTCTCAGATCCTAGATGAGGTGGAGAAGAGGAGGGCCATTTCCCCAGCCCTGGTGCAGCCGTTCATGAGAGGCATCATGGAGGCTCCGTTCCCAGCCCCTGGGAGAACTATTACTGTGAAGAACTTCTTGCCCGGTTCTGGCACAGAGGTCAGACCCAGAGGGACACACCACGACTTTTCAGCTAAATCATACATATTCAGTAGATACTTCGTTTTTTGCTTAGAGTTTGTTTCTGTCATTGTTACTCCATATCCACACACAGCAAGCATGTCTAACACCCACCTTTCTCCATGTAGGTGATTGAGCTGTGTCGACCATCAGACTCCCGCCTAGAGCATGTGGACTTTGAGTGCCTGTTCTCCTCCCTGAGTCTTCGTCTCCTGCTACGAGTCTTTGCCTCCCTGCTGCTGGAGCGCAGGGTCATCTTCACAGCAGACAAGCTCAGGTGAGTCTCTGTCTGCCTCTCCAGCGCACCCGGCCGAGGGTAATGTATCCTTTTTTGGTATCTTCAGATTTAGCATCTGGATTGGAAGGGAGAGGGGGGGTTGGGGTGACAATGCAACAAAGGGGAGAAGACTATATGTGGAACAATTTTGCCAAGAGAAAGTTGTGGAAAAATTGCTGTTGTGTTATACAGTTGCCTTGGGAACAATCTTTTTCTCTCTTTGGAAAAAGCTGCAGGAATCCAGAAGCAGGACTGAGGAGAGCACCAAAGTTTAGAGCTACAAGTCAAAACACTGCCCTCTTCAGGGCACCTTTTTATATTCCACTTTAGCATAATGGAATATTACTGATATAAACTGTATATTTCATGGATAGGCTATATGTACACAACAAATGCAATAATGTACAAAGAAAATTCATGAGGAATTGCTGAACTAAAGGGGAACTGTGTCTGCTCAGAGCATGATGCTTTATGAGACACATTACTGAAAACATACTGAAAACAGTCACATGTTGAAAACATTAAGTCAGCATTAAAGGGCTACTTCATTCCCTACCACAACCTGTAATCATACTCTGAAGTGAAGTTTTGCTGCAAAAAGACAAGTGGGATGACAAAATTCTTTGGTTATATTTGCACTTGAACCAAGGCTTTGAACTTCACTGAGTAGCAATCTTACCACTCTCCTCAGGAGCAACTGGTGTGGTGTGGTATTACATGCTCATCCTGCCACCCTGTGGTGAAAAGGGGAAGTACACAGAAATTAATAGCAAATTGATGAATCACTCCAAATTCTGAACTACAGTCATTGATTTGTTTGAAAGTCATTCTTTGCATTATAGCTGAGTAAAAAAAAACATTTTTTCTACATCAAAGAAAATAAAAAATCCTTTAAAAGCTTTTAAAATGGGTTGCTATTGCCAGCTGATGACAGTCCGCTTTCCCTTTGATTCTGTTCCAGCACGCTGTCCCAGTGCTGCCACGCGGTTGTGGCCCTGCTTTATCCTTTCACCTGGCAGCACACCTACATTCCAGTGCTTCCTCCCTCCATGATGGACATTGTGTGCACCCCGACACCTTTTATTGTGGGCTTGCTGTCCAGCTCCCTGCCCCGTCTAAAAGAGCTGCCTATTGAGGAGGTAAGATCCATGAAGGGAGACACGAAGGAATGAAGGAATGCACTAATAATACATAAAAAGTTCTTTCTTTTATTCAAAGTGGAATAAAAAAAGTCATCAAATAAAACATGATAATTTCTTTGGACATAATCTACTGTATAGTTCTATGACTGATAACGCAAAATGTGTCCGTAACAGTTACAGTGCCTCTATAAAAGCTGAAGATTATGTAATGTACTCCAAAGGAAGTGATTTTTGTTCCATTTGTAATGCTTTAATGGAAAATGAAAAGAGAGGGAAGGAAAAAAGACTATTATTGGCTTAGGGGAGACACAGCAAACACACACAAAAAAATCCTGTGAGCACCTCCTATTTCGGATAGCTTTTTATGTGAAAACATGGCACAACGCGGCTGTCGAGCCTTGACCCTTTTCCTCTGTTCCACAATGTAGCCCTCTAAAAAAGAGCTGAGATTACAAGCCTGGCAGGAAATTACATCATCCTCTCCCTTTTTACTCTTTCCACAGGTTCTGGTAGTCGACCTTGGCAACAGCCGCTTCCTCAGACAGGTACTATCTCTTGCCCTAAAGTAAATATGCCAAGACACATTTGTAGAAAGGAGACTAATGCCAAGTGCAGCTGTAGAAAGTAAACTAATTATCCAGATGTGGTTGGCTATGTTCTTACACTAGCTGGACGATGAGGACTCTATTCTGCCCCACAAACTTCAAGCAGCTCTGGAACATGTTCTGGACAAGAGGAAGGAACTAGCTTGTGACAAAGGAGACCTGCCCAACGGTGAGATAAGCAAGCGTGATTTCTCACTATGAATCAAAAACATAAACCTCATTTACTTTGATGGTTGCTTGAATGCTTGCCACTATTTAATAAACATGTGTTTGTAGGTTACAAAGGCTGACAGTACATATAATACACACACACACATACACACACAAAAACACACACACACACACACACACACAGATGCACATTAAACACACATGTTAAAACAGGCCTGTACACAGATAAATCAGAGGCCTATAACAATATCAGTCATATCTGACTTTTCTCTCCATCTAGAGTCCAGCTCCTTGAGCACTGTGGTGTCAGAGGCCTTTGTGCGCTTCTTTGTGGAGATAGTGGGCCATTACCCACTCTTCATGGGTGGTGGGGAGCGTGATGATGACTCTGCCTCCTCCACCTCCCCTTCTCCCACCCCATCCTCCTTCCAGCGTGAGGCCTTCCGCAAGGCAGTCACCTCCAAGAGCTTGAGGCGTTTTCTGGAGGTGTTCATGGAGACTCAGATGTTTGCTGGTTTTGTGCAGGAGAGAGAGCATCGTCGGCAAGGCCTCAGAGGTGTGCTATAGGTGTCACTGCTTATTGCTCCATATACAAATATTGTAGAATTAAGAGAATGATCATATTCTTTCAACTATTAACATCCCTAACATAGACTTCTGTTGACATCTTAACCATTGAATTTACATGTCGTGTCATTGTCTTTTTGTAGGTCTGTTTGAAATCCGTGCTCAAGATTACCTTGACTCACTGCCTGGAATTGAGAACCGTGGAGTGAACAAGTTCCTTAAAGGTTTAGGTATGAACCATCACATATAATTTTCAAACCAATATTATTTTCTGGCAGGCAACAAACACTAGCATTATCTGATCTCCTGTTCTGTTTTCAATTATCTCTCTATCACAGGAAATAAGATGAAATTCCTCTCCAAGAAATGAAAAGTGTGCCTCTTCAGGTCAGGAATAGAAAATTTGATGTACTTTTATCAGCCTGTTGGACCAAACATCCAGGACGTCGGCGCAGGGGGTGCACACCACCTCTGCGATGGGGAAATAAACAACAAAGTGATGTGGCCTGAAACTATAGATATTAATACCTGTGGCCATAAACCCTAGATATTAATACCTATGGCCTGAAACCAAGATGCCTACAGAGAGGATGGAATACAAAGTCGTGTCCAAGACAAAGGAAAAAAAAAATCCAATATCCTGTCATGCCCATTCAAAAGACACTGGCTGCTGGGCAAAAGGCAACCAAGAAATAGGATCTGAGGTTAATTCACAGCATCATCCTTGACCTGCAGTCTTTGTGATTTGTGTTGGGCCTAACACCCCATTTCGACAAACTAAACAAACATAATGCCTTATTTCCAATGTTAGCCATTCAGCCAAAGGAGAAATGGCCTTGTACAGCTCTCTTTCCCACATTACATCCATAGGTTTGAACTCTCTCAAAGATAGAGTACAACTTCTTTTAACACAGGAGGCTTTAATTTAATTTATATACTTCTAGACAAATGTTATCCCTTACTTTCCCTCCTATACTGAAGGTATAAATGAAGTAGTTTTTCATAACATGTTATTTATCATGGTGCGATTCATGTGAGTTAATGAGAAAATGTACTGTGCCTAAATTGCATAGACTTGACATGGGAATGTGACTACAAAATGGGGAGGTATAGAAAACAATCAGTAAAATTTGTGAGGGTCACAAGTCACATGACTTCTTTGTAAAGAGGAGAGAATAAGGACCAAATCTGAAGACAGACTTGATTATGTTGCCTACTGTTATTTAGAGTAATTTCCAAAAAACACCACTAGTTCTACTTAAACTTGATTGAAGAGAATGCAATGAAAGTTTATAAGAAATAAATTGATTTTTCATTAAAAACCAAAAGCCTTGTTTGTGTTTGTGTAATATAAGACATTTCTTCAAGTACTTGTCAACCAGCAAGCCTCAAGGGAAATTAAAGATATAGCACCCATTGACACACATGTAAAACCCATTTTAGGCGATCCTAGGGGTTGGAGCAAAATTGAAGGCCTATATAGGCTACAAAACACACGGAGTTTAAAAAGCCACGTGCAACTGGCAGAGGCTTGGCGCAGTGGCCCTAGTTTCCACTGGAGGGCTCTCACTAGTCAAACGTGGAGAACTGACAGAAGACAAGGAGATGTTGAACTAACCCAGTGTGTGCGACGTCAGTGATTTCATAAGTTTGCTTTTCCCTACTTCTTTGTTAAAATATAGGCTACCTATGTGAAAATGTAACTTACTTTGTTTATTAAAAATAAAGAAAATCTATTTATTCCAGCTGTAAAATTTTTCCAGAAAACAATCACATACAAGAATATCATATCATATCATAAGACAAGAATGTTTCACAGCCTAATATGCACAATATTCACAACAGACACTCCCTCGGTCGTTCAGTCTGTCGCTCCCAAAACCCAAAAAGAGCAACGACAATCCTCGACCCCTGCAACTCTGAATGTGATTTCCTTTCCCCCCTACCCAGACTGCTTCTTTTCCTTTTCAGACCCCAGACCCTCCCCTTGAATCCCCCTCCCTCGTTACGTGCTGCCCGGTCTGTCCGTCCTGCCTCTCGCTTTCCTTTCGTCTTTCTCCCGTCCAGCCTTCATATCATACCACAGCTAATTCCTGAAATTCCAAACTTCCTTGCGCTTCAAACAACTCAGGAAGGGGGGACAAATACTCTGGTATTCCAGTCACAATCTACCCCCAAAATTCAACTTACCCGCCAGACGAAAGCACCCTGAGTGTTGACATTCAGAGGTAAGTGTTTCCTTGACTTTTCCCTCGTTGTTCTTGTTGACCATTCACTCGGGTAAAGCTCTACTCTTTCAGGCACTACACTCTACCAAGTAGTGTCTTTTAAAACAAGGCTTTAGTAAAATTCTCAAATTTACCTATATTTGACATGCATGATAACGCGTAAAATTACTCACTGTTTACAAATATTTGACATTTCTGAAATTTTTGAAATATTTGTCTTCTGAATTCCAACCATTTTTATCCTCACATTCTAGTTATTTCCTGCATGTCGGCCGGATCTTATAAAGGAAACCTAACGTCATCGATACGCAGTTAACTTTTGTTTACATATTAACATATAGGCCTAATGTTTGTTTCAACAGCAACATATTACTCTGCAGATTTTACGGTGGTGTAGTCTACTTACTGAGCCATCATAGAACTTAGATGAGGATTAAGTCTCTACAGGTTGGTGAGGTATTCTCCAGTTGCCCTAATAAGCATAATAATAATAATAATAATAATAATAATAATGTTTTCTGCCATGCTTATTAGAAAGTGTAAAAATAAATTCAAGTGTCAATTGTTTTCCTTAAAGTGAAATAGGCTAGTTTGAGTTTGAGTCTGTTGATTGTCTAATTGGTTTATTAAGATTCCACAGATGTTATTTTGTTGTAACTTGTGTATTTTACTTTCTCATAATATCTTTATAATACTGTGCTGACAAAGTAATAGGAGACACAGATTCTAATTTCATCCTTTGTAAAGTCAGTCTGCTGTAACCTACACTAATCTACTATCAAAATATTTTTATTTTGAAAACAATGTAGGCCTTTTTGTTTACTCAATATAAGCTTTATGTTATATGCCACTCATGGGACATGTTCCACATGACTTCAGTGTAGTTGAGTGCTGGTGGACTAATTTTGTGCTGAACGGGTTTTTGTGGATGAATATTTCTGCTTGGGGTCTGATTAGTGAGCAGCTTGCATGTTTGGCTATTCCCCACAGGGGCTGCGTGTAGGAGTGAATAGTTTACATGAGCAACAGGTGGAAAGGGCCAAGGGAACACAGTACCGAAGGGGGCAAGCGCCCACCTGCTAGGGCACTTTGTTAGGTTATGACAGTGACAGCTATTATTCACACATATACTTTGTTCTTTGTTTTTTTTTTGGCCCTCCATCTTGTTTTTTTCATCTGTGTATTTTGTTTTTCTCAGTTTAAATATTAACTCACGGGTTACACTATTCAGGTCTTCTGAATGAATCTGTCAAGGAGATCAGCCATTGACACCCACATCTTAAACAACATTTTTAATCTCTCTCTCTCTCTCTCTCTCTCTCTCTCTCTCTCTCTCTCTCTCTACACACACACACACACACACACACATATATATATATATACACACAAACTAAGCATATTACTAAGTACTACTATGACTATTCTGACTAAATATTGAATACATTTTTGAGCCATCTGCCAACCGAGCATGCATTCTGACCACATATCATGCCAGTTAAAGTAAGTATAAAAAACAGAGCACATCTTATCATAAACAAATTTATTTCCATGATATTATTCATTACTATTTTATAATATACATTGTTTTTCATAAAACATTTCGATATGTCATATCTTTCTTGATATTATGCTTGAATGTCAGACATGTTTTAATTTGCACTATATCCGATGATATCAGAACTCTTCCTACAGTTGTGCAATGTCATATGGGTTTGCATAGCTGGTGGACAGTTGGACGACAGTGGATACATGTTAATCATGGTATTTCTAATAGAATGGAAATTGCCTGCTGTTCGAGCTGGTGTCAGGGTGTGTTTAAGCCAGCCAGTGTGTGTGTGTGTGTGTGTGTGTGTTTTGCACGGGTGTGTGAGTGAGTGCAAGGGCTGAGGAGCCTTTCAACCCGGTTCAGCCCACATCGCAGACATTCCTCCTGTGCTCTCACTGGAAACTAGGATAATGCCTTAGATATGTGGTGTCCATCCGGCCCAGGCAAAGCCCAGCACAAGGGTTCCTCAGCCCTCTGAAACAGACAGCTGTCTCCGGACACGCCGCACTCCATGTCCAATCGGTTATTGTGTCTGCCAACAGACAGTCCCAGCCCCTGTGCTGAAACTCTTAATGAATTTGCCTTTGAGGGATACAGATCTCGAGTAGAGATGTGAAGTTTTACCCTCTTGCAGTCTCCATGGTAACCCAGTGCGTACCTCGCGGCTTAAGCAGTGAGGCTGGAGTTCGGTCATGGCCCGTATGATTCTAATTAAGTGGGACAGAGAGAGGAGGTTAGAGAGGTCCACTCGGACTCCTGGCCGTAGTGCTCCAGTGCTCTGACTTGTGTTAAGTGTGAATTGGGTTAATGTGCTGGAGGAGCCTTTGAGTGGGTGATGCTTGTGGACAAAAAACATCTTGCTCAGATGTCAGAATGCAATGATTAAAGGGAAACAGATCATTCCTAGTGTGTAAAATCTCACCCGCGAGTACCTGGTCACTTATGCAGAGAAGAATCACAATCTGTGATTAATTTGATGTGAACATCCACACATTTGCACCCGCAGGTCTGTTTCAACTTGACACTCTACGCAGATTTTTGCAGCTTTCACTTGCTTTTACCTCAAATCCTAGCTGCGCTTGTTGAGCATGGCTCATAACTCCACATTGCTCTAGGGGAGACTGGCCTTGATGTAATAGATAGGTAACAAATGTAAGTTGCTAATTAAAAGTGTGTGGTAAATGCATTAAAAGATATTCTAGGAGATATGTGGTTCATACCAAGGGCCAGTTTCAGTGAGGTTTTCATTACGTACTAGAGGTTATAGCTGTATGTGGCTTTGCCCTCGGTTTTAAATCCAAACTGAGACAATGTATGCATTGTTCTCAGTCTCCGCTGCGGCAGGGGGGAGTTAAGGTGGATGATTTGTTTCCATCAAAGGGGACAGAGGCTGCAGACTGTAAAAGAGGAAAGAGAGCGTGCTGCCACATCCCCACAAGTGCTCTGTTCCATAACATTACCCCAGCCTCCATCCACTCCATCACTTCAGCCACAGGCCCCCAGTATGAAGTACTGGAGTCAGAGAACACGGGTTAGGTAGGGGGGAGGGAAAATCACGCCTTTGCCTATGTTCCTTTGTCTTGTGGTCCTTTTCCATTCTGTGGCCAGACCCCAGGCCCTTGGTATATTGCCCAGCTTTACATTCCGTGGCCGATTAGCAGAGATTGTGTCCAGTTGAGCAGCCCCTTGTAGCCTCCCTCCTTCCCAGTAGGGCCCCAGTGTATGCCCCCTGCAGCCTCACCCCCAACAGAAAGCATGTACACACACAAACACACAACAACACTCATACAACAAAAGTCACCTATACATACAGTAGGTAAGCTCCTTAAAAGAAAAATCCACTGCTGGCTTGCATTCATACAGAAGCTAGATTTTTTTTCAATGCACAGTTGTAATACTGTCAAAATGATTTGTTTCAATTGGCAGTATCAGAGGATAGTGTTTAATAGCCAACATCACATACTTTCAGACAGAGGATAGGCTGCACGGC
>JAGFZM010000010.1:2014834-2027334 GCA_017657215.1 Limnothrissa miodon | reverse complement strand
TCATCATATGTTTTCATCGTAGAGTTTCATGACTCTGCGCCAGATGGCTTAAAATAACTATGATAATGTTTTTCTTTCTGCGAGCATCTCATCTTCTGGGTTGATGTCAGTCTATCCATAGCCTGGTTCTATGTTTTGCCCTCTGTTTACTTGATCTTACATACACACAAGCACACACACACACACAAACACACACATGCCCAGACACTATCTCTCTCACACGTTAGATGCCATGCTGCTCGTTTTATCATCCGGCTAATCTAAGTTTTTGATAGAAGAGGCTATTTCTAAGAGGGATTAACAGCCAGTGGTGGTAGGGGATTGGTGTCTTCTTGTGGCAACAAACAAAAAAAACACTTTTACCTCTTTACACAATTCCGCTGCAAGACAAGAGACTTCACATGCTCTCTCTCTCGCTCTCTCTCTCTCTCTCTCTCTCTCTCTCTCTCTCTCTCACACACACACACAGAAATACCCACATATGTTCTAGAGTTTCTGCTTTGAGTCCGTTTACACAGTGCAACCAAATTGAAATTGTGAGTCACGATGGCTCATGATATTCCTTCTCTTTCTTTCTTTTTCAGGTGTGTCCCCCCTCCCACCCACCAGTGGACACTCCAGGGCTCTGCCAAGCAGCGGCCCCGGTCCATCAGCCCTGCTTCTCCTCCTCTGCCTCCACCAGCGCAGAGGGCAGGGCTTCTTCACCTCCCAACCCCACCCTAATCCCCTTCCCCACCCCCCTCCCTAACCCTAACCCCCCCCCCCTGGCCCCCCCCTCCCCCCCCCCCCCCCCCCCCCCTCCCCCAGCCTTGGTGAGGTTGCCTCTTCCCGGCCGCCATCACGTCTGCGGAGTGGGTGCCGGCCCCCTCACCGGGGGCCACCAGTGAGGAGCTTTCCGAGCCCCTGGACAAGCCTCTGGAGAACGATGCGGAAGGCGTGTGGAGTCCCGACATCGAACAGAGCTTTCAAGAGGCCCTGGCCATCTACCCACCCTGTGGCCGCCGCAAGATCATCCTTTCCGATGAGGGAAAGATGTACGGTACGCCTCCATACCTCCCCTTTCATTCGGCCATTTGATGATCTGGCCTGACATGGAAAATGGAGCAATACTAGACACAAATCCCACCATCAAGCCCCTGAATACAAGATGTTGTGGTAATAGGCTAAATGCAAACTAATACTGGTAATTATGATAAAAATTACATCTTAGCATACCCAGTTCATGATTTACATATTGAACAATATTTATACAATCTGTGGAAAAATAGAATTAAGTCATATAATAATAATAAGACAGAAGGCCCACATACGAATTAAATAGCTTTTTTAACATTTGTCATTACATAATTGTGGCTTATATAACATGGCACAGCCAGAGAGGTACAAGTGTGTTGACCTACACTTGCTGTAATCACACACCTCAGTCTCACCGAAACACACATCTAAATAAATAACCTGCTGCTGGTTTGAAACTCTCCAATCTACCTGGAAACACACAGACACATGTATCCACTGCATTCATCAACATGTGCATGCGGTATGTGTTACATGGCTTCTCACTGCCACTAAGTTGGCCCTTGCAGGGATATGTGGCCAGCCAATAAATGTCCATTATTTCACAAGAGATGTTCCGTCTCAGACCACGGCCGACCTGCAATTCTAATATTCCGTGCATCTGAAATGCGCTGGCATAAAAGTGACACTGAAAGGGTGCGACAGATGCTTCTTCATGCCGCTCCCCATCTATGGCTGTCATAATCTAATAAACAAGCCATTGCACAGGAATAATTTGTGTCCAGCACAGCACCTGTTATTGTATAGTCACCACAATAGTGCATATGTGGCACTGATATACGAGATAGTGAGGCTCTTGTTGCCCCGGAGGCTATAAATAGCCCTGGTCCGTTGTAATGGTTTGTGGAGTGGGTCTTGGTCCTTTACTATAAATGTCCTGCACGCCGGCACCCCTGTTTGAACTGTCAATAGATGGTTGATAACAGATGAGTTGCTGATTGGTGGCGTTTGATAAAGCACGTCTGGTGAGAGGAACCGTAGAAGCCCTCTGAACAGGAGGGAAGTGGTCAGGGTATATGTGTGTAACTTTGTGTGTGTGTGTGTGTGTGTGTAGTATGTATGTGGGCGTCTGTGTGTGTATTTGCTCGCAAGTGTGTACGCATGTGTCCATGAGTCTTATCAGACAAGATCTGTCATCGCGCTGCGCGCTAGACGTTACTCGCGGCCGCTGATCGCCTCTAAACCCCTTATAAAGCCCGGCCTAATGGTGGCAGTGGAGGGCGGGGGCAGGTGTCACATTCTGCCAGGGGGAAGAGGTGGTGGTGCTGGTGATGGTGGTGATGGTGGTGCTGGGGTGAGTTGGGGGTGGGGGTCACCGAGGTGCCCCCTTCCTCCCTGGGGGGGTCAGGGGCGGGTGAGTGGCGGAGCGGAGGGGAGCGCCATGGCTCGCCTGGAATGGTATGTGCTGTGCTCACAGCCTCGGGGTTCAAGGCAGCTCGGCTGTAACCGGAGACTAGAATAGACGTTTACCCTTTGAGCTCTGGCTATGGAGGCAGAGGATGGGGACAAATAAACACCCAAGGTAGGGGCAGGATCTTGCCCGGGTGGAGGGTGGTACGTGGTGGGTGGTGGGAGACTAGCCTGGCACACATACTGCGCACCTGTCCCACTTCTCTGTATGTCTCTATGCTCTGTCATTCTTTCTCTCCTTTCTGTCTTTCTCTTTCTCTTCCCCCTTTCCTGTATCTGACCCTGCTTGCTGTTCTCCATCCCTCTGCTCTCTTTCTCTCTCTCTCTCTCTCTCTCTGTGTGTGTGTGTGTTCAGAGTGATGATTTAGCGGCATGGCACATGGCTCACTCCTCACTTCTTCCCTCCCTCACTCCCTCTCTCCATCTGTCTGTCCGTCAGTCAACAAGTCCGTCTGCCTTTCAGCTCACCTCCAGCTGCTCCCACCCCACCCTCTGGGCCTCCAGCACCCCCCCCCCCCTCCAACTCCTCCTTGCTCTGAGCACGAACGGCAGATTTACGGCATGAGAACAGAGCAAGCGCGGAGTGGGGCTGGAGAGGGGTGGCGAGTGGAGGTGACCAGGCACAGAGGTCTGGGAGAGTGGGGTGTGTGGTGTGTGGGGGGTGGGGTGGGGGGGGGGCTGCTCTCCCTCCTGAAACGGTGTTAACATTGGGGGTCAGGGTCAGCACTTCACAGGCTGATCCCCCCCACCTGCAGTGCCATAACCCTGGAGCGGCTCAGCAAGCACTCACATGCTAAGAAATCTATCTACACAAAGAGGGGCTCTCGCCCATTCTCCACCTCCTCCTCCTGGATCACAGAAAACATGAAGGAAAAACATGGATCAAAAGTGGCTTTGCTTCACTGATATCTGGGTGTACTAACAGGTTTGATTGAGTAGGAAGTGAGTATATTGAGATATGACCAAATTATGGATCAGTAGCCTTTATAGTTCCATGTTTCCTCTGTAACTATTAGTGATGTCTAATGAGCCATACGCTATGGCAGTCAAAATAGCAGGGTCATCCAGTTGGATCCCCTTGGAGGTCCCTTTGCAATCCCTGTGAATTAATCAGGGGGAAGAACCTATCCCTCCCCCTAGTACTTTGCATATAGCCCAGGCCTCTGTGCACCTGTTTGACTTGTTGGTTCACTTATTACAGTAGGAGAACAAGGAAATAATACATGTTGTGCTTTGTTAGTGTAAAGTTCTGAATATTGACAGGTTTGGCCAAAGAAAACCTTTCCTTCCTTCCAGTAACGTGCCGTGAAACAGCACTTCTTATAGTAAAAAACCACCCCAGCTGGTGAAGGCATGCACTTGACTTCACTACAGACAATTTCAAGGTGTCAAGTGCTGCAGGCGCATCAGGATTTAGCAAGAATTTGACACAAACCACTAATCATTTGTTACACACTTTTCAGACTAGCATCTTTTTTTACAGTTGAACAGCCAGGTTTGTTAATGTGACAAATAGTTAGGCTAATCTTGCTAGCCATGTAAATAATTCCGGGTTAGCATAGCAGATATGCTAGGTGCCACTTGATACCTGCTCCTCATCATACACATACTTAGCTGTGTGAAGCATGGTGGCGTCTCTCAATGCTTTTATCCTATCATGATGAAAGTGTTAGCTTAGTCTAGGGTCAGGTCTTTGCCAAAGGGTTCATTAGTTATGAGCTTAAAAGGGAAGAGTGACTGGAAAAAGTTGGTTAGCCCTCACCGAGGTCCTAACTTTGCCACTTAGGTGTAAGGTTCGCTAGTGGCTCTAGCTAAGGAGGAGGTTGGGCTTTTTAATAAAGCTGTTTGTTTTGCTGCGGCAGCCGCCACTTGACTCCGATGGCTCAGGGGGCGCTGGCTGCCATCCCGGTCATGGGGTGCCAAAGGGCACGGCTCTGTGTGTGACACTGGAGGACATCGGAGACCTGTGGGCGCAAGGTCACATGAGTGGACAGATGCCACCTGTTAGCCATAGCCACCAACATGAAACCCCTCCACCACTGACACACACATACACACACACGCCCCACCCCACTTGCACATCCATGTAACCTTTGCCTTCTCAAATGCATGCAATCTGTGTTATGACTTTGAGGAACAACATTTCTGCTCTGATTCACCCTTCTATCAGAGAGACATTTGGTTGTCTTAAAGTAGGTTTATTTTATCATCTAGTTTCAGGCATAGCTTAATTCAAAAGAGAATAGAATGATAATATCAAGTCCCTTTGGAGAGTTGCTGGAGGATCTAGCTACTGGCATAACATAAGGACAAGCTCAGGAACCCAAACTCAACAATGTCAGGGCGGTAATTGTTGTTGCTAAATGATATTGTTCAGCATTACAGTAATCCATTGCTCCTTTGACCAGACTTGTGTAGAGGGGCCAAAGGTGGCTTTTCATGTATATGTCTTTGGCCACTCCGTCTAAGAGGGAGAGATAGATAGAGAGAGACAGAGAGAGAGAGAGAGAGAAAGAGAGAGAAAGTGGTTTGTTAGGAAACTCACTATGGCAGGGAAATCACACACAGCCATCAGATTCCTGCTGCCTAAATGTGCCCTTTGTGCTCTCTGCGTTCCCACTGCTAAAGCTGTGTGAATTTGCTGCTGAAAGTACGAGACAGAGGGTCGTATGGCTGACAGATGTGCCCTGACCCCCCCTACCAATCACCCCCAATCCTCCCCCCTTCTGCACACTTGCACACAGGCTTTTTGTATTACATGGGCCCATGTTGAGATGCTGTCCCTACAGGGTTCCATGTTCAGGGATCAGGAGAGAGTAGTTTAGCGAACAGCTCTCCAAAGAACTGCTGTGACATGTTAGAGAGGAGAAACGAAGAAGGGAGCAACAAGGCGACATCCTAATGTTCCACTGGAGTCTTGAGTCTGTGACCATGAGTGTCTGACCCAAGCAGAAATGATGATTGTCAGTGCGGTCAGAAGCCCCAGTGACTTAAACACTTTCAGTGAGGTTTTTTTTTCTGCTCCTTCTTACCACAATCTTATGGAAGTGAAGTGCTGAAGCGGCACATTGTTTGTATGACTTATAGCTGTGTGACCCCGTTCTAAAGGCTGGACTGGTTGCTCAGGAAGGCAAATTGGTGTGTTTGTGTTTGTTTGTTTGTTTGTGTGTGTGTGTGTGTGTGTGCCGCTGCCATGTCGTTGTTTGTTCCAAGGTTGTGAGGAAGAGCAACCCAACTCCCCCCGGCCCCCCCACCCCCAACAAGCAGATGCAGGAGTCGAGTCAGAGCTATGGAATCTGTGGAATGTGCAGAGGAGGAGAGGAAGACGGAGAGAGAGGGAGCGGAAGAGAGAGAGAGAGAGAGAGAGAGAGAGAGAGAGAGAGAGAGAGAGAGGGAGGAAGGGAGGGATGGAGGGGGAGTGAGAGCGAATTAAGTATCAGGAAAGTGATGAATATGACACAGAAAGAATGATTGAGAGAGAATATAAATAGTGATAGACCGAGAGGAATGGAGAAGGACGGATGGAGATTAGGGCAAGTGAGATCATGGCCAGATGAGAATGAAGAGGGCAGTAGGAGGGGAGGCTCAGATTTATGACCGCCCTGGCCTGGGCAATAGCTGCACCTTTGCGTGACACCACCACTGCCCACTAAGGCCCCTTTCTAACCCCCCAGAGAGAGAGAGAGAGAGAGAGAGAGAGAGGGAGGGAGAAAAAGAGAGAGAGAGAGAGAAAGAGATGGAAAAAGGGGGCGGTAATGAGAGGACAAGGCAGTCTGCATTTAAAGGGTCTTATGTGGCCAAAGCCGAACTGTGCTCCCAGAATTCCAGAGTGGAGAGTGCGACCGTGACCCCGCTCTGTTGTATCGCTCCCTGCATACTCCATGACCTCATCCAGGTGTGACTCCTTTAACCACCAGTTCTCTCTCTGCTATTCCGTCTCTTGCACTCTCATTCCCACTCCCACACCTTTCCCTGCACTTGTCAGTGTTGGAGGGGGGGGCGGGTATTTTAAGTCACTATAAGCTGTAAAAGACCAGTTATAAACACATAAAGAGAAGCCTCTTTAACAGTTCATTAATGAGTCTGTTTACTGTTTGCAAGCAAATGTTAACTCTGCTTTCACCCCCCTGTACTGGAAAAGTGTCATCCTGTCTGACATTGAGGTCATTTATTCCTTCAGTGGTCGGGAAGTCAAGTCGATCAAGTTTTGTGTTGTTTATGTCGATATAAAGTCATTAGACAAAATAAACTAAAAAATTAGATTGTTTTACTTTTTGTTTCACAGCTAACCTTTTTTGACCGAATAGTTTTGGTACTATTATTAGGCGTAATTCTAAGGTAGCTCTGAAAATACCCATTGAAGGCATTCAAATTTGTTCATTTTTATTCCTTTTTAGCAATAGCCTTACAAAGACCTGTCAAATGTGAAAGGCATTTGTTTGTGTGCACCTCCATTAAAACTGTCAGATGGCTGGTCTTATCCACTTAACTTTTTAATGGCACCTAGGTGGCAGAAGAAAATGCCATTAAAGAACTTGTTTTTGCTGTTTTTTTTTGTCTGAAAGATTTCTCTCTATCTGACTTCGTCACCAGAATTGCGGGGCCCTTGAGGCACTTATATTAATCCCCGGAGGGATTAAAGGGGCGTTAATGCGCATGCATGTTTGACAAACATGACAAGTCTGTTGAGATAAATAGTGCACGCTTGACCAGTTTTCAGCAAGGGAGGCCAATAATGGCACGGAATGAGAGTGGAATAATTGACTGGATAGACACAGGACTGTGTGTAGCCAAAAAAACCTGTGACCCAATAATGGCTTACACACACGGATGTCACACAGAAGATTCGTGTGGCTTTGCGTGAGAGAGTGCCATTACTTTCAGGACCTCATTTTGTTCACATGGTATACCTTATAATTTCTGTTAAATCAGCTCTACTTTATATCGGCAGCTATCCAGTCCAGCCTTTTCACCTTTGTTACCGCTGAAGATTGATTTGTGGAAAGTTAAGTCTGGACAAACATCATCTCGCAGAACCCAATACCGTCGCAGCATGCTCTTGAGAAATGATGTTTGGCATTCCACAACGAATCTGATCACTTTTATTGCCTGGCAGGTCCCCCCAGACTCAGGTTTCTCCCCTACAACTCTCTCCAAACCGCCCAGCCGCCACGGAGAAAAGGAGGTGGGGCTCAGTAGCCACCAACGATAAGCATGGGGGCATCACTATGTCAAGACATTCTAATAACACACTACCAGTTTGACTTTGCTGTGACATAGCTGTTGTGCAGTCACACACATGGTTAGTGGGGTAGACCAGTTTGTGCTAACATTGCAGACAAATAAAAAAGAACCAGTTTTATTGGCCAGGTATACAGTTTCATACACAAAGAATTTGTCCTTAGTAGATGTTAACTCTCTATATATTCAACAGACATGTAGTAGTATACTCTACATTCAATAGACAAATAGTAATACAGGCACATACTACACAAGACAAGTAAACTATACATATAAGCACTTGTCTACATAATATAAAAATAGGTGATAATATGCAAGCACACATGGCGTGATAAGTGCATCTAATAATGCAATGTAGTGTGAAAGAGACATTCGGAGCGATTAAGTATGTAATGTGCAAAATACATAGAGAAATTTCTCAGCAATACAAGAATGAAACTAGAATGACAGGATGAATAGAAGGATGAATGAGTGAGTGAATGACAAATACAGATAAAGAAAGAAGATGAATAGATGAACGATGGAAGAACAAGCTGTAGATTTACGGCGGTCGTAAAAAGGCGTATTCTATAAACATTGACACACACACCAGCTGCAGGCAGCTCCAGTGTTTCGGCAGCGCCTCCACCTTGCCTGTCCCCGCTGTCCGCACCGAGCTGTGTGCGTCCTCCCCCTGTATTGCATGGCCAGGGCCCCCTTCACCTGCTCCGCCACTGTGACCTGTCTGTCAGCACTGGGCCACTGGCCTCACTGTCACACACACACACACACACACACACACACACACACACACACACACACAGGCACATATAGTATTAACCCAAGACGTACAAATGTACTAACAACACATGCACACTCACTCTTTTTTTTCTCCCTCGTCTTCTTCTCTCTCTCTTTCACACACACACACACACCGGCAGACACACCAGGTTACACAACATATTCAGGCTCACAAATTTGGTTATTTACCTTCATTTGCTTATCTTCTACCCAGGACATCGCACACACCCGCCTGACACACACCTCTCATGTTGCCTCCACCAATTAACCTATCTCCCCGAGTGGCGTGATGAGGTCGTCTCCGTAAACATTTTCCCACCGCGTCAAACAACAGCGTGCTCTACAGGCTCCAGCCCCAGGCCAGGCATGTGTTTCTGTCGTCATGCCCCGTGGCCATCGGCTCAAGCCCAGCCATCAGATCCAGTGACACGTCCATTTTCAGATGAGCTAAGTGATATTATAGCTGTTTAAATGCGATGCCGTCCTAAGAGTTTGACCTCCGTGTGGGTAGTTGCTGGGTAGTGGTGGCGTTGGAGGTCAGTGGTGCTGCCTGGGGGGGTTTGGTGGTACGCTCTGGTTTTTGGTGTAATGTGTTTTTCTTGTATCTCTCGCGCTTTCAGGACGGAACGAGCTGATAGCGCGATACATCAAGCTGCGGACAGGGAAGACGCGGACACGGAAGCAGGTGAGACAGATGCACCGTTCCCCACCCCTTCTCCCAGACACACACACTCGCACACAATTCCCAACATACACAGGGATGCATGTGATAGGAGGCAAGGCGTAGCTGAAGTCTTTCGTCCATCACCATCACCACCACCTCCACCACCACTGAGGCCGCCCCCCCTCCCCACTCCCCTCACCTGCTGAAGCTGGGGCTGTATGGAGGGGTGATTTACCACCAGCGGCCCTGGGCACAGATGCCTGAGGGGATCGAGTGTCGGTGTGGCTCTTCAGCACCTCACGTAGCTGCCGCTCGTTAGAGACAGCGAGCAGTCCGTGGGGCCCGATGGCGAGTTATAGGCAGACGAGGGTACATCACAGCGCAGCAGGCCCAGCACGGGGATTTGGAATCCAGTAGGGACCTTGGCATTTGATCCACAGGCTCTCGTCTGGCCCATATCACAAGCTGGGGGTCTAAGCCCGTTATCTGCCCGTGGGATGACAGGAGTGTGAGGGCAGCAAGGAGAATGTTTGTGAGAGAATGAAGAGAGAGGGAGTGAGAAAGAAAGAGAAAAAGAGAGAACAAGAGAAGGACCTTTTGCCCCTGCTACTGAATTGAAGTGATGCTAGTTAAAGAACATTATACTTAAAGATAGAACCTCATGAATTCAACTTTGCACATCTCACTGATTTCATATTACATAATATAGAGACATTCCTACAAAATGCTATTTTTTCTCTAACGAAATGATGGCAATTTACGGCATTTTATCTTAAACATTGATTATGTAACCCTGTATATGTCTGTGAAGATTGTCGTTCATCCAGGTCGTGGAAATCGTAGTGTTCAGTTAAAAGCAAAAAGAAGTCCAGTTGCCTTAACTGAACACTATATAACCTTATATACTAACTAGTCTTTTGTTTATCAGTGCAACTCTTGAAATCGTGAGCTAATCTTGCAAAAATTGGATTGTTGTATTGATTGCTCCGTAATGGTGTTTGTCCCTCAGGTCTCCAGTCACATCCAGGTCCTGGCGCGGCGGAAGGCACGGGAGATCCAGGTGAAGCTGAAGGTGTGCTCATCCACTGTTCACCACACTGACCTCTTAATGAGCTCGGGCCGCTACTGTCTGGGAGCTACCGGCAGAGGTGGTCAGGCTCTGTTCTGAATGAAACCTTTGCCAAACAAGGCAAAAAAAATAAAAAATCAGTCCCCTGGTCCAAGTCCCCTAATAATAACTTTTGTATGTTTTTGATAATGCAGATCAAAGGATACAACATATCATGTGGTAGCAGGGTGATCAGGATTTAGCTGATGTCGGATGAGGTGCTTTGGAGTCAGGAGGGCGAATTCTTGCCCTGAATGTAGAGTATACTGTATCATATTATTACAGCTATCTGAGGCGTGCATAATGTCACTTCACACATTTGTTAGGAAACATAGGGTCATTGGTGCTCTACATAATACTCATGAGGAGCATATCAGTGAAGGTGTTAATGTCTGTGGCTTTTACCCGCGTCTCGCATTGCGTGTACTGTTAGGCACAGTTAGTGTTTTCGGCGTTCCACGCTTGACTTTCTTCGCACAGAGGTCGAGCGCCTCACGGGCTGGCAGTCACGTTGGCACTGCGCCACCCGCTGCCACCCCAGGACTTACAGTGCCTCCTTGCAGGAGTAACGGCTTCTTGACGGGACATTTTTAAATATGTATTCCTTGTAATCGAGAACAGGCCAAATGCACTCGCCATATTTCAGTCGCTGACCTGTTTCTCGGAAGTTGAGAGTGAGAGAAAGCACTAGTGGCTCTCTACTTCCCCAGTCTGAGAAGAGGTGATGCGAAGCAGCCTCAGATGATCCCCCATTCCCTTCACTAGCTCTGCTGCTTGGTCCGCTGTCAACTAGAGCCACCAGAATGGTTAGTTAGTCAGACTGAAGCTGTGTTTCATGAGGTGCTTCTCTCTCTCTCTCTTTCTCTCTCTCTCTCTCTATTGGGCTTGGATGCTAACTGGCCTGGGTCTCATGTTCCAGCGGACTGAAGTCCTCCGCCGGTTCCCGGCATGACCTCCAGGAGATACACAGGGAGCTTGTCAGCACCCCCCACACCCTGCCAAGGCTATAAACCTTTCTGTGCGTCCCTCCCGGGGCCCTGTGTGGGGAGCAGCAACCCGCCTGGCTGGGAGCGGGCTTGTGTAACTGCCTCTGCTTCTGGAGCTGTCTAGATGGGCTTGCGTAAGAGATGCTAATGGTAGCAATAGGCCTTCCTCTTAGATGCCCTACTCTCTTTGATGTCTGGTGGTATCTAACAAGACACGCCCACCTTTTACAGGTAGAGGGGCAGGATAGGTAGCAGCTTATTTTTAAAAAAGGGAGATTTAGCAATGCTACCAACAATCCTGATTTACAATCCCAGAGTTGTGTTTTTGTTACTAAATGATTTATACTCACTGTCTGCATAACCAAGCACTAAACGCATCTCAGTGGAAGACTGATCTCATTTAGATCATTTTGTGTCACAGGAACGTGAGTTTGAGCACTCTGTCACCATTAGTTCTAAATACAGTACAGCAGGGCGTTGTTGACTTTAACCCATCGTTTGCTGTCCATGCAGGACCAGGCAGCCAAAGACAAGGCTCTCCAGAGTATGGCCAACATGTCATCTGCTCAGATAATCTCCCCTACTGCCTTTCAGAACAAGATGGTGCTGCAGGGTCTTCCCCGGCCTACGTATCCCGCGGCTGGCGGGGTAAGTGGGGAGGCGCTCCCTTAATCCTAATCCAGAAATGGGAACATAAACAATAATAAACAATAAACAATCATTTGAATAAAAAAAAACATATCACTGTTTTGTTTTGTTTTGTTTCACTGTTTGTTTCAGTTTTGGCATGGTGCTCTCCCAGGACAGCCTGCAGGCCCTGAAGAGTAAGTCAGTCCTGTCTATGTCCTATGTCTGTATGTGTGTGTGTATATGTGTGTGTGTGTGTATCCATGTCATTCTCTTTATTTACATTTGTGCACATGCATGTGTATGCATACTGTGTCAATGTATACAGCATAGGTGTACATAAGTGAATGTGTGTATACATGTCAGTATCCTGTCTGTGGGTTCGAGCGGGTGGTCAGCGTCTCTGTTTTTGTCTGGACACCTTGTCTGATTTCTCCCTGGCCATGAGCATGTCTGGACGGGCTTTGAGTGTGGGCGGATCCTCTGGCTGCTATGTCGCTAGTGCGAAAACAAACAGGCTTTGCAGCCAGTGTGGAGCGGAGCCCTTGCCAGGGAAAAACCCATAGCTTTTGTACCTCTTGATAAGGTTTCCTCATCAGTCCCAAATTTA
>JAGFZM010000010.1:1922334-2012334 GCA_017657215.1 Limnothrissa miodon | reverse complement strand
GAATTCCCTCGCAGGCCGTTAAGGCGCGGTGAGTTGGGGGCGCCGCGGCTTCGAAGACCGCTGGCCCACTGGGTGAAATGAAGACAAATGAGAGAATTATGTGAGAAAAAAAAAGATTGGTGCAAAGTAGGGCTGGAAGCATGGGAGGGGGCGGGGGGAGTGTGTGCAGAGGGGACAGCTGGAGAAGATGTAGAGTTGAACAGAGGAGGCACCATGGGACGTTGTGCTTATTTACCGCAGTCATCAGAAAAGGCAGCCAAAAAATGGTACATCATGTGCCTCCATTATGGTGGCAGTGTCAGATGAGGAGGAGGAGAAGGAGAAGGACCTAATGGGGCGGCCGTCTGTCCCTCCAGAGGCAGACGAAAGTGCGAGAGAGAATGAGGCAGGCAGGGGGAAAAAAGACATGGTTCCAACTCCCGCCTGTCCGAGGCTGCCCTGGGGCCCTAGTGCTAAAGCCACCTGCCTGGTGCCGAGCATCTTGGGAATGCCAGCACCGGATTGGCAGGCTAAGCTAAGTCAACACGGCCTGGGCCAGTGCTAGTTTCCAGGCTTTGCGGAGCACCGGCCGTGGCCTGTGTTGAGCTCGGCGGCCCTAACAGAAAGCCCTAACGGCCGAGCAGGCGTGTGCCCATGTGCTGCTGTTAAAGCTGCGAGCTGTTCGCCGGTCGGGCCATTAGCTGTGAATGCCTTTTTTGTGACACATTCTGTCTCGCATGCTGAGTCACCACTGAAAGAAAAGACAAGCTCTTGTTCCAAAATACTGTGCAGACCAGATTGCGCTGACCCGTGTAACACAAAAATTAGGTTGAGAAAGCTGTCCTATGTCGCTTATTTTTGTCTGCGTCTGTCATTGTTTTCCTTGTTTAATAAACAGAGATACATAAACAAAACTCCATGATGAATTTAATCATGTCTAAATGTGCTGCAAAAGTCATAGCTGCACCATTTTATTCCTATAATATCAAGAACTGCAAAAACCATTTGATATATATTTTACCTCCCATTTTGAGGGCTCCAAAAAGCTATGTATTAATTGTATCAGTTTTACTTTATTTAAATATTTAAATACATAAGTAACCAAAATATTTAACAATACCCTACACAGAGTTGTGTGAGGGACAATGTCTCTGTGTCTCTCATCTCAAGGCTAACCTGTTCTGTTTGCAGACCATATACTGACAAATCTAAGATACCAAGGTCCAATGCAAAATAACAACCTGAAGTATAAGAGCAACTGGATGCATGATGTTACTATCACTATCTTAGATGGGTCTTTTATTTTAGCAAATGATCTTCTCAAGGAAAATCTGTGCCTGTATCTATTCCATTGTTGTTCATAATCCCGGTGACTGCTGAAACTATGATGTGCACATTTAATTTAGATTGATGTTAACAATGGGCCAAATTATTGAAGAAAGAGCAGAAAAAGAGCAGAGGCTGCATTTGGACCCCGGGCCATTTGTGGCCAACCCTGTAAGCATTACCATCTAAGCATGGCTATTGTGTCCTGTTCTTCATCCAGGCGGACCTAAGCATCAACCTCCAGGATGACAGCAACTACTTCTATGGCGTGTCTAGCCAGTACGAGAGCTCAGACAGCATGATCATCACCTCCTCCACTAAAGTGTGCTCCTTTGGCAAGCAGGTGGTGGAGAAGGTAGAGGTGAGTGAGTGAGACAGAGGAAGGGTTCAGAGAGAGAAAGAGAGAGAGAGAGAGAGAAGAAGAAGAAGAAGAGAGAGAGAGAGAGGAGAGAAATGGTGAGACAAAGAGGATTGCCTGAGGCATTTCCCTTAACCTCTCTCTATGAGTTGTGGCCATGTGTTCTCTAATCATGAAGTATGTGGACATTAGTTGCCCTTGCTGTCACTTATACGTTTAGACACCTGATACAGTGTGGTTATATAACAGGGACATATGCCAGCGTGTGCATTGCGCATCATGAAAAAGCACAACAATGCTGCAATGTATTTTAATGAGGACACTGATGTAGCAGTAGAAGATGTTATGTATTTTACAGGCTGTTCTAAAAGCAATTGTCTCAGATATGACTGACAGATCACTTAGTCAAAGGATGAAATTGCAGCTGAATTGTGCTATGCAGCATGCTGTGGGACGTGTTCAAGATGCATGTTGGAATTGATGTATTTTTGATGATTTGTGAAACGTATGCTTTCATTCTTCCTCCACCTCTCCATTTATCTGTCTCTGCTCCTCCCTCTCTAGACGGAGTATGCGCGATTTGAGAATGGCCGTTACGTGTTTAGAATTCATCGCTCACCACTGTGCGAGTACATGATCAACTTTATCCACAAGCTCAAACACCTCCCAGAGAAATATATGATGAACAGTGTGCTGGAGAACTTCACCATCCTGCAGGTAAAGCTCTTATTGTAACACTTAAAAGCACCGACACGAACGTGGCATGAAGATCCTCATACAGTACATTCTCATCATAGCAGAAAAAAAGCCCCCCAAAATATAACATAACATAATATGCTATGCTAATTATTATTACAAATGTCTTGTACAGAACCTGACATGACCCAGAATGTTCACTCATTTTATTGTCAGTGAAGGCAAAGATCATTGACCACTGACCAAGAAAAAGCAATATATTGTGTTACTATAGGAGCAAATAGTCAGTCAGTACTTACAGTACAGTCTGCATAAGTGGGAGTTTTGTATTACGCCACTATGTCAATAATTTTTGAGACCTTTTCTATCAGCATATGAGAGCTTGACCCTGGTCAACAGAAAAGGGGATTTTTACCCATTGCGAAAATAGAACACGGAAGCAATTCAAAGTTTGCACCTCTTGCTCTGCTTTTACATTCTCTAGAGTGGAATAAGTAGTAGCTGTACACCGACAAACATCTTATGTAGTTAACATGCCCGATATTTACTATAAATCTATTTTCACTGCTCGTGTTGCCAGAATACAAAAACACAGATTTAATTCTTGGTTATGAATTAAAACATTCACAAAAGTAAAAGGGCCATTTTACACAGATTCATAGTAGGGACATATGCAAATATCTTTCACATATATTTATTACTATATACTAAAATATTCTATAAAATTAAAATTTAAGAGACTGTCTGACAACACCGTTCATGCCCATGCAGTGCTGCATTTAAATTACACATGGGTCTTGGTGATCTAATGCTCACTGGCTAAGTTTTCATAGATATGAAATTTGGTCTTGTGTGACCTCACTTTTATGGAAGACACATGGAGACGCCAACACTACGCTCTGTGTGTGTGTGTTACATACCGTGTCAGAATGCAGAGCTAGCATCTCACTGTCCCAGTAAAACCCTATTGGTGAAGCCATGCTCCCCACATACACCAGTGTCCTGCCTCACTAGCCACACTGCCACCAGTGTAATCACTCTTGGAGGTGAATGTACACACAATACGGTCTCCGGAGTAACAGGCCTGTCCTCCTGACCAGCACTGTAGCGCTGCTGTTTTGTCTCTTCACTGGTGAGTGTTGGCTGAGGCCGAGGGACAAAGCTGGAATTGAGCCCCCACACTAGACAATGAGCCAACAGGCCATAAGGGCCCACTCACTGGCAGACATGTGCTCTCAATAGGGTGATTTACTTCATATTAGCCGCAACACATGCACACGCACGCACACACACAGAGGGAGGGAGGGAGGGAAAGAGAGAGAGAGAGAGAGACAGAGTCAAAATATATCCTTGTGTTATTGATGGTATTTCATATAAAACCAAGGGCCATTCATGCTTACAACGAGAGCTGTATTGTGAGGATATATGAAAAGACATACAGTGGTATCTTTTGTTGTGTGCTGCAAATGCAGTCAATGTCAATGTGAAGAGCACAGTGCTGAATATATCACATGTGGTGGAAACCTTGGAAAATCCTATGCACCTTTTGAAACATACCCTTTCTGGTGTCTAATGTAGCCTAATGTAGATAGGATTACTTCCTCATTTTCACACTGTTCTATGATTTAAGTCTGTGCAAAAACAGTTAAGACTAAACTCATTGAGCTTTCAATAATGATCTAGAAGTGTCTGAGACAATTCAATTATCTAATGATCACAATTGTTTAATGATAAATGAATAAATTAATATTTATGCTTTATTAGCCATATGTAACCTGGAAGTCCCTTGTACATTAATGAAGATGTGATGAAACGTCATCTCAGTTGCTCTCTCTTTCTCTCTTTCATCTCTCACACATGCTCTCTCTCTCTTTTTCTCTCTCCCCCACCATCCTTCTCTCTAGGTGGTGACCAACAGGGATACACTGGAGACGCTGCTATGTGTGGCTTATGTGTTTGAGGTGTCTACCAGCGAGCACGGTGCCCAGCATCACATCTACAGGCTGATCAAGGATTGAGGGTGGAGGAAGGGGGCTTCTCTTACAACCCTGTTACCACTACCATTAACAAAAAAAGAGAAGAAAAAAGTGAGAAAAAAACTACAACAACCAGTGAACCTCCAGACCTCCTACCAACCTCCACCACCTCCCAATTCTACACCATATCCTGTTTCTCCTCACCGCTGGACTGCAATGTGCTAATCTCAAGCCGGAGCCAAGCTAACTCTGGAGTCCTGGGACTGTCTGTCTGTCCAGGCTGACAGACAGAGTGACAGACAGACCAGTTAACGAGGCATGGATGTGGAGCAGCGCTAAGCACCTTAGGAGCCGGAGCTGGGTCTACCACATCGTCACTGTTTTTGTGTGTGTGTGGGGTGTGGGCAAAACACCCTGGGTAAAAATAAAAGACATGACAGATCCCCATTTGGGTCAAACTTTTTGTGCTTTCGTTTGTTTTCATTTTTTACCGCCAGAGCCACACCTTAATGATGTTGCATGATACTACCCCTCTCTCCCTCTCCATCATCCAGTTTTACTAGTGCGTGTTTGTGTTTTCCTGTTTTTGTTTGTTTGTTTGTTTTTTTTACACGCATGCACAAACTTGGCTTCTGGAATCCCCCAGTGGTGGATATGGGCAAGAGGCTCATGAAAAAAGTTCTAAAGACTCAAAGACTGGAAAAAAAGTCAGAGAGAAGTTAAGTTGGAGTTAAGTGGTCAGTGCCTGTGTGTTTGCTTTCTGTGTCGTCAGTATTTTGTGGTATTTTGTCATGAGACCGTATATTAAACGGAGGACGCAAAGAAATGATTTTGAAAAGAGTATGTATTATGTATGTATCTTCATCCTGTTTGATTTTCACATGTTAAATAATATTTATCTTTAGTATTGTTGGATGAACATGAGCAATTCACTTATGTTAAACTGTGCTAACTTGAACCAGAATGAAATGAAGGAAAATGTGGAAGAGAATGCTGGAATTGTATCTCCATAGGTCTGTCAAAATAAAAGGCGAAAATAAAACTGAAAGTGTACATATAGTTTTCTTTGCTTGATATCATTATTGATATTTCTCTATTCTCTATTTTTAGAAAAAAAAAGAAAAGAAAAAAAAATGCATTGTACTAGAGGGTTTATATATTATGAAGCATTTCCATCAGTGTTTGTTTGAACAGAACAACAGTGTCATCTAGTGGTAAAATATTCTCGCACAACACTAGAACTGTGCACTACTGTAGAATATACTCAATACTTAAACTACTCAAGTGCAAAAATGCATTGCCTGTATACATGTTTTAAAGCAAAAATTCCTCTACTGTCAACTTGCTGACAGTTTAACTACTATAGATGAGTTAAAGCAATTATCCCATTACCTATTTACAATATGAATGTGCTTTAAGAGAAGGACTTTAACACATAAAAACTTTTACTGACTCTCACATACCCTTGACATGGTTCTTTATTAATCATCAGCTAGAAATGAGTATAAAATAAACTTACCATTGTCTGGGAGCCAGGGCAAGCACAGGCTTTGCCAGCACTTAATTGAAACCTCCCCTGTTTGAGGTATCAATCTCATCTACACAGTCCATATTCAGAGTGAGGACAACAGGTCTGGGGGGGGGTATTGAAAATTCTCTAAAATCATGTGTTACCTGATGCAAGTAACTCAGACATATTTTATTACTTTAGTTGAACACCAAGGTGTTTTGCATTTGTATTGAAAATCTGAAGTTGCACTCTGGTGTCAAATTTAAATCAAATAGACTTTGGGGTTTTTAGTATGTGCTATGTTAAACAACTGTGCATGCAGATCAGGTCACTCTCATTCCATTCCTTTTGCATAGTGTGTAATTGGACTTAAAGTGCCGTAAAGGCTGTATTTAGTGCCAAAATTTGAGAAAGCCCTTTGCGTAGAATTGAGTAGCGTGACTACTCGGGCACCTGCAGATGAATATCTGCTCTCCCAGAAACACAGACAGGCTGACGACCTGAGGACTGATGTCTTTCTCAAACAGGGACAAAAGAGAAAAGAGCTATTCTCATAATCTCATTTAGAAGAATCTAGGCTGCAACAATTATGGTAATCCTGGCTCAAATATCTGACCCTGCGAACAGACAAGTTTCTCATTATGGTAACAAAAAGCAGAGATATGCAGGGCAGGAAAAGGCAGCTTTTTGTGCTGCTCATCTGAGTTTAAGTGACTAACAACAGTATTGTACAGGGGAATGGGTTATGAATGGATCTCCAATGTCAATATCCAAAGTACAATTTTTGTGTTTAATTTAGGAATGCCCAGCTCAAAAATTAGCTCAGCAACTGCATTCACAACCAAAAAGAAAAATCCACATTTAAGACAAAATAAACATAGCCTAAACTGAATAGTAGTCCTATTTGTAAATAAAGTAGCCCTTGCATAGGCTATTTCACCGAAACAGGCTATGCTATTGAACTGATCTTTTCGTGGAATTAATTTATCACCCTACATTTCCAAAATAGTCGATTAAGTGGACACATGTAAAATATTAAGTTTTAATGAATGAGAATAACGTTAAGAAAGTTTAGCTACTATAAGATCTTACGTGAACTAACTTTACATTTGCATAAGACAGAGTAGAAAGAAAGAGTAAATGGAAGCTGAACAAAACACATGCAGGGGATGTGAAATACTCCTGAGGCAAATTATCATGTTTTCTGGGGGCGTGAGGGACGAATGTATTGAACTAGGATTCCTGACCTGTCAGAGGGACATTCTTCTCACGTATGATAACGAGCTGACGCACCTGTAGACTAGTAGAAAGCCACTTGTCCTAGCAAGAAATCTTTGAAGGTATTTGTTTGTTGCGGGCATATTTAATTTTTAATAGCCGATGTAAAATGACTCCGAAGGAGTGAAATTAATCGCGCGCAATGACTGTTGTATGGCGTTTACTCACAATTCTGAGTTTGATTGGTTTTACGGAATCAAAGTGCTCCCCGACCTCTTATTACAAGAATTGTTGGATTAGACGATTTCCTGGCCTTTACATCGACGTTGAAGAGTCTCAAAGAAGAGGTGCTCAACTTCTTAATTTTTACCAAGAGGAGACGGCGCTGAAATGCAGCAGAACATGTTGCCTCACGCGAAACTGTAAGTTGCGCTCTGATTATTGCACTAACTGTAGAGAACGTATAGCAGAAGTTTTGAGATGTATCACGATGCCTTATTGTATCATAGATTTATGTTTAATGAAACCTAAAAGCCTGAATACAGCCACAGCGAATATTAACTATTAACTAACTATTAACAGAGTATAATAACTCGAAATGTTTGAAATATATAGGCTAGGTGTCGGGTCTTTTTTTGCTCAGAATATTTACCCATATTTTCTCCTACATACGCAAGTCTCCTGCAACCTGGCAGTGTTCCATTACAATACATCTCAAGAGGCTGTCAACTGTTTTCATCTCCACTGCCCGTCATTAGAAACCTGCATTTTCCGACAAAGGCGCAATGCAATTTTATACAATGTTACAAAAGGTGAGCTTGGCACAGTCCTGTGCAGGTCAAAAAATCCACTATCCATTGCTTGTAGTGATTGCATTAGTGATTCTGGATTTTTACCAGATAATGCTGTGATTAGACTTTATTTATAGGTCTAACAGTCTACTTACTGTATGTATTGAGGTTAGGCTATTTGTTTAAACATATATATTTGGGTAACAGTTATAAATAGCCTTCTAATTATTTTAGATAAGCATTTTCCTTGCTATGTTTTCTCACATTGTGTATTTTGTGTGATGTCACTAATTTTGTGCATGCAAACACAAGCAAGAGACACCTAACAAAGTCTTTGTCATAGGTGTGGATCCTGACCTTTTGGTATTTGGCAAGTCCTTTACCACAAACCTACGCCTGTGGCCACACATGGCCTCCTCTAGACTTAATGCCTCAGAGCCACTGGTTTCAGACAAGCGCCAGTTTAATCGCCCAGCCGTGCCACCTATCCAGCCTCCAACCCCTGTGCCAGCTAAAGGGCAAACAAGCTTGACAACACAAAGCTTGACAAAAGCCTCCACCAATTCCGGAAGACCCACGCTACCAACACAGAGGGAGGCCCTTTATGGCTCCACAGCCGACAGTACATCCACAGCCTTCGTCAACAGAAATACCCAGTCTTCAAGTTTAACCTCTGTCCAAGGATTAAAACCAGGGCCATATCAACTAACCACACCATGGCAATATACTACAACAACATCACAACAAGAAACATCAGGTTCACAAAGCACACAACCATCTTTCCACCAAATTACTCCACTATCAACATATAGAACATCGGCTTCCCTGCATGCAAACCCTTTACACCCACACACCACTCCTGCTTCTGATCATTCAACATCTGAAGTATTTCCCACCACATCGGTAACCACCGAGGCCCAAAACCTCACGACCATGGCAGCTCCTGCCAACATTGAAAATGGCCAACTGTACCCCAACGACACTAAGGGTTACATCAGTCGTAACCATACATCTGGAGAGGCTCCAGAACCTGGGGACCAGCTGTCCCCAGTGTGGCACCTGGCTGCGAACACACTGCTCATAGCTGCAGCGACATGTTCAGCAGTGCTGGTGGGCTGTTGCTGCAGTGTGGTGGTGGCTGTGAGCTGGAGGGGGCGAAAGAGGAAGAAGGGCCATTACAGAACAGCCTGGAGGGGAAAGAAAGGCTCCATGCGCCTGGTCAAGTATGTTATCGTTCAGGAGAACTTGTGAGTTCCACAAATGTAGTAGAATGCTGTTAAGAATGACCTTAAATGTTCTTTCTGCCTCAGTATTCCCTCAAAAAACCTTCAGCACCCCACTGCTGAGTCTGTCAGTGTAAACTTTCCTCTGAGAGGATTATAAAGTGAATTGGGTTTAGGGTTCGTGTTTACAGTGCTCAGCACTATACTGTATACTGACTGTTCCAAAACAATCTGATAACCACCATCACAAGAGAAGCAATAGAGCGTTTCAGGATTTGTCTAAAAGAAATGAACAAGTGTTAATCTGTAAGCATCCCCTCCCAACCCCTGGATTAGTTCAAGCACTGTATTCCTAAACCGGGGAGCTTTCCACTGCTTGCAGCATCTTGCGTGATGGAAAATCGGTTTGCTTTGCCATGTATTTAGTAAGAAAAGTTCTTACAGGCTCATGTCAAAATATGAATGCTTTCATATCACAAACTTGCTAGAAATCCTTTGTAATCATTTTCAATTACAAATGGTAAATAAAATTGATTTTGCATGGCTGGTTTGAGCTTTGAGAAAACAATTCAAAAGAATTTTCTCAATAGACTTCAATGGTAGTTGTCCTTTCCAAGCAGTCACTTGGCCAGTACCATTTTGGGTTGAGTAATTTACAGGCAGAGATGATCCGATCTCATCTTGGCTGACCCATGCAGTGATGCAGCTAAGAGAGATCAAGCTGAAGAGGGCAAGCTTGATGGAGCATGGTCTGTGTGTACTCCAAGTACCTTGATGGGGTCTTCCAAGCCTGACATGGCACAGTTACAAAACCTAGGTGTATTGGCAGGCTGTTGCACAGGTGCCAGGATGGACTGGGAAGAATGGGAGTGGTCTTGGTCTTCTCATGCTGACAGAAAGTGCCGGAAAGCTCACCTTTGTGCATCGAGTTTCCCCGCTCGCAGAATTACATAGCCTAGAACTGATACTTTCAGTAGCCTTGTATTTTCAGTTGACGTCATTAATGACGTACTTTCATCAAGTTAAGAGAAACATGAAAGAGCTTCTGTTCAATATGATGAAGTATGACTACGAGAGATCACAGATCGGGTGCATAACATATTTATGACTATGTTGAATTGATGGACCATGATTCATAAACCAAGAGTTTCCTCGCATCAAGAACAAAAGCAACACTAGATATTTATTGGAAATGTACAACAGTTCAATATGACGTATGTGACTATACCGTATGTGACTATGACGTATGTGACGATTTCTGGGATATCTTGATCAGACTCAGTCCGAAAAAGAAAAATCTGGATTTTGTTTTGAAGGTATGGTGACAACAACTACTCAGTCATCATCAAGAGATGGCTCAAGTCCAAAGTTTTCAAAGTAGTACAGACTGTACAGCTCACTAAAGTTTTCATCAGTTAGATGTTCAGAAGCTTCTTGACTGCCTCTCGATACTGCAGCATGCTCTCCTCTGTGTCTCCCTCGTTCTTCAGACGGGTGACCGAATCTCGGTACTGCTGCACCTCAGGCCGGCCAAGCAGCTTTTCTTTCACAGCACTGGGGTCCTCTTCACTGTTGGAGGTGGCGTGCATACGCAGCAGTGTGTTTAAAATGTTCTTCTGGGAGGTGCTGCCTTCCCAATGGTACTCCTCCATGTCCTCACGCGTTTTCTCAGCTTCCCATGCCTCCATTTTCTACATAGGTGAAGAGCAAAAGCAAGACAATAAATATTTAAATAAATATTTTCTTTTAAAATACAAGTTTCAAAAAGCCATATTGTATGCAAAAATATGCACAATTATTCAAAAAGTTAAAGAAGAAAAGCTCATAAGAAAACATGAGTTGTGTTTTTCTAAAAGTAAAATATGATATGGTACTCAAAAAACATACAATCATTATGCATTTAACAGAATAAAAAATGCGGGCCTTTATAGCTCACGCCAATCAGGCACTCTGCTCAGGGCGTAGGTGAAGCCATGTGATATGAAGAGTGTTAGGGCACACTTCCGCGCTAGCGCTTCAGCTCTCTGAAGAGATCCTCTCACAGTGATAGTGTTTCGCTATATGTGGGGCTCTCTCCACAACTCACTCCAGGCCCCGGCACACATTCTCTCATGGACAAAAGCACCCTTTGTGCCTGGCCTTCCCAGCGCTGGCCTGTCATACATGGCCTCCCGGCACATATCCTTCTCCACAGCCCAGGTGTTTAGCTTTAATGAGCATCATTACATCTATAAGGGCTCCTCAGAGCCAGACTGACCCCGCAACCTCTGAAGATAATCCTTCCGTTCTTCTCCTGTCCTCTCCCATATAACCTCAGGGCCTTGGTTGGAGAGTAGGAGACAGACAGTCATATGGAGACAGACAGGTGCGATTTTTGCAATTCACTACAATTCAATTAGACATGTGCTCGCCCATTGACAACAGGCAGTTTAGCCTCCAGTGACTGGCAATTTAGAGGACTCTGAATCAATTCAAGTGATTGCCATTTAACATTTGAAGCTGAGGCAATAATTGAGGACTTGAGCGAAGTGAAGTGCTCCTTATTGAGGGCTACACTTGTGAATGGAGGCCAGTGCTGACGGAGAAATGGCTGCTCATAGGGCTCTTCTCCCTGTTGGCTTGAACGTCGGTGCGAGATTAGCACACCGTTGTGTTAGCCATCGGAGCCGCTTTCACGGCGGGCCCAGAGATAGAATCGCCCCCAACAGCCTCGCAAACAATCGGCCCCTTTGTACGCTCGCCTTCCCCACGACCAACACACTGTCACTCTACCTGCACCCATCAGCCTGCAAGCGACACTGTGCTGGCCTTTGTGCATGCAAAAGGCCATCAGACAGAGATCCACTTCCCGACTGAGGTGCCCTTTTTTCTCTATTTTTTTTTGCTTTTCTCTCTTTCTATTACAGAAAACAAACCACAACCGTGGCATTTTCTCAATGAACTACACTTTCGCTGTAGGGAGGCGATCCATACAACAGGCGACCATTAGTGGCTGGTGAAGGTGAACACCCATTCACACAGCATACGGTCTGTTACCCTAATTGATCTTCTCGCAGGTACTCTGGGATTAAAGGGCCCTCATCACAGTCATTGAAGGGAGTCCATTTCCTGTTTTCGTGAGGTAAAGGTCAGTAGCACAAAGCCCTTGATCAGCTATCCATCACCTTGTCATGTAAATACACCCAAATGTCAGGACACTTACAGAGGGACCAGAGCACTAGTCAGTAATCATTGTTTACCATTAATTAGCATTTAAAAGTTGCCCTCTGCTACTTAGTCAAGCATTGTAAATCTGAAGGGACACAGCGATAAAATGTCCTTGCTTAAATTACTGATACTTAAGATGTGTTGGTTGAATAATTTAATGCCTATTTGGTTACTGTCTGGGCGAATGGAATGTTTACGACATTCCCTATAGTTTGTCTGACATTGCACTACCACGGCAGCGCTTATGGTGCCTTGGATCACAACTCACACACACTAGACTTTCCACTCTCAAATTACATGATGAGTGAGATGTGGTGGTTCACAGTAGGAGGTGTCACTCTTTTTTTCTTTATTGGCTCCAGTATCTAATTTGGTCATTAATTTTGCCAGTGATGACTGCAATGTCTGCTGTATGCTGCTGAATAGGGCAGGAAAGCGTTATGTTGACAGGGTATCTCAGAACAATGAAGGTAAGGAAGATGATGGAAGGTCATGGAATGGTCACTTCTGTATTTTTTTCTGTATCGTACACTCTGCCATTGATTTCCATTCTCCTAGGGGGGACAAGGGGAGAGTTTTTGGCATGGAAAAGACCAGCTCCTCTCCGCAGCGGCCCCAGTTAAACTTTCATGTGAGTGGGGTCACAAGACATGAATGGGGGGGGGGGGGCTGCTGAAATATTCATGGCTGCAGTGAAAGACAGAAGAAAGGGCTTGCTATGTGTGTGTACACAAAGCGTTTTACGTATATCCAACTTTACCACCAGCATAGAATGGATCATCTCAAGTGTCAGTGCTTCATGCAGACATTGTAAATCCAGCAGTGCTTAGCCTGAGTGGTATACTGGCCCTGAACAATACGGCCTTGTAATTATATCATTTAGAAAGGCCAAACTATATTTTATGTTAGCATTTTGTATGAGTGTAATGTTTATAATATATATATATTTGAAACACTTACCCAAGACTCATGATATAGCACAGTCAGAAGGTACATCGCATAATCATAATTCTGTTGTCTCAAAGGGCAGCTGGGAAGAGAAGTAAAAATTTCAGATTCATGTTCACATTCATGATCTACATTGTGTAATTCTTCATAATCACGTATATCACTGCCAACCTGTCTGTAACAATGGTGAGTGTATCTGTCTTTCTGCAATATCGGTCTCCCACAAGTTTGATCATCTTCTTTCTTGCATGATTATCTAAGTTCAGGCTAGACAGCTTTACCTGCAGTGGATAGAAAAAGAACATATTACTGGCCGATTAAAAGCTAACTAAACTAAAAAGTTTGGCTTAAGACTAAAGGGTCGTTCACACCAAGAACGATAACTATAATGACAAATGAATACTGCTCCAAGTAATATGAACGTTTACACCACAATTATGCCAATTACGTGTACAACAAAATCGTCGGGAAATATTAAAAGGTTCACAGTCAATCAGAAACTATGGACAAAAACAGAACTGACCAAGTCTGCTAACACTAGAGATAGGGGCCTGAGCTGGCTCTAGTTCCTGCCAAGGCTGGGGTCCTATAATGTCTGTCGTAAACCCCTAATGTTCTACCAGTCTGTCATGGCCAGTACTCTTCTATACTGTGGTGTGCTGGTCAGGCAACACTACAAAGAGGGATGCTGAGCGACTAGACAGACTATATATATACTGTATAATGATCCACCATCCTCACACAGCACATTCCCCAAGAAGAGAAGCATTTTTACTGACAGACTCCTGTGTACGACAGCATGTCCGAAAATTAGAACTGTTCTTTTCTTTGTATCTGTTTAGGTGTCTGTGTGTGTAGATCATGAGCATGTGCATGTGCATCTGTATATCTTTTCTATGGATGGCAAGAGATGCTTCAATTTCCCAATGGATAAATAAAGTATAATCTAATCTAACCTCATGTTAAATAGGCATATGATTTTTCTCTCCTCTTTGGACCGGTGCATAAAGAACAGGTCCCAACAGGTCATTCATAAGCCCATTGTTAGGCCAACCCTAACCCCTCTGACAAATCCCAGATGAGCTGAAAAGTTATTTAGAGGGATGCTATGGCTCAGTGAAGCACTAAGCACTTTCCCTATCACGAGAAAACAAAAGGGATTACAGCATACACATATATGCTTGTTGGTTGTGTCAGAGACACTGGCACACACCATATACACACACACAGGTGTGATTTATCATCACCATGGAATTGAGGGAAGTCAAAACTTTTTTGCACCGAATCAGATATGTTCATGTGATTGGTACAATAATACCTCTACCATTTTCAGAGACAGCTTTCCCGAAACAGGCTCAGAGGCTCAAGGGGTCGGCCCTTTTTCTCCCATGGGATTTATCCTGCAATCTGACTTCTGATCAACCCCCCTTCTTTCCACTTGGCCCTCCACGCCCCAAAATCCCGGACTAATCCATTGGGATTAATGGCTGAAACAATTCCTGCATCAGGGTTGCAATCTTCTGGAAAGTGGCAGTAGAGCAGATGGTGTTTGATTTATGTTCAAGTCAGATATATGCAGACTACACAACTATATATTGTCCTTACTGTGTTATATACTGCCTTTATCATATATTGATTTTTTTTTTACTTCTATGACACATTTAATTTGATAATCAATGGTAAAAAAAAAAAAAAATGAAATGTATCTTCTTGCTTTCTACATTGACTCTCTATGAAAATCGATTTAAAGACTTTTCAATGGCCTTACCACCCTGCTAGACCACTAAGATCCCGAAATGCTGGTCTCCTTGTAATCATGATAATATACGATAGAAGGAAGAGGTCTCTGCTACCTTGCATTGACTCTGACACTCTGAAACGTGAAATCTAAAGATTACCAAACAATAACAGGGTATAATGTAAGCTGCAGTGTCAGAAAACTGAGTCTGTGTCACAGGTCTTGGTTCTTTCAGCAGTACAATACCTGCAAGCAGATTTCAAAATGCACTCATGTATGTAGACAAGGCATTGGAGAATTATCCATATCTAAGTCATATTGATCAGAGGAGGTGGGAAAAGGCACACTTCCTATATGAGAGACCCGGAGTAGCTTGATGATGGTGTAGCAAGTGGTTACTGTTATCTTTTCAAATGGGGGTGCAACCACATTTTTAGATGAGGCTGCTTTTGAGGCCAATTTTGTCCACGCATTTCCCCCCCACATCTGTTTAGGTATACACAGCAAGTATGCATTTTTTTCTGTGTTTTTGGTTATTTTTCAATGAATATAAAGGAATTTAACATGTGTACCATAGGCAGAACATCTGTAATTGCAATAACATTCTGGGAGAAAAAAAATCCAGAATCGCCAACACTTTCACCCATTAGTGTACACCACAATTACTTCAACTTGGAGCCAGCTACAAACAGGCGGGTATGACACTTTGTTACCAACTCAGCCCCTGTAAGCACAGACTCCTCTTTCTAGAGATCCTCCCATTGGCACTTGGTCAAAATGGACTCTAACCAAAGTTACATTTATGACCAAGCTTAATCTCCGATTTGAACATTATGTATGGCTGCTATACTTCAGACAGAATCTTAGACAACCAACTATGGCTTGACTACAATATGAGACAATTCAATTGCAAATTATGTTGTAAAAATTGAACTGAATTGAAGTTGGAAGCTCTGATGTTATTCCATAATGAAGTAGGTGCAACAACTGGGTGGTGAAAGCACAAGAGAACAAAGAAATATCACTTTCCCTAATTGACACTTACTCTGAGAGTGACTACACGGGCTTTTGGATTCCTCAGTGAACTTCCAGCAGACACAAACTCCTTGCTCTCCAGTTGTATGGGGAAATGTTTCTCACAGACTGCAGCAGACTCTAACCCAGCAGGCCACTCGGTGCAGAAGGCTTAGGAGACATTACACAAAACTAATCAATATCAAAGTGTCAGTAAACATCCTTGTATCTGAAGTGAGGCTTAAACATGATGTACAGAAAACATATTAGTCATTCTAAGTAAACAATTCAACAATTCTTCCTAGATGTTATGCTTCCTTGAGGGTTGAGAATTGAAATAAATGTGTTCCACCAAGTGTTACATTTTTTGAAAGATAAGGTTGAATCGTGACCTTGAAAACTCTAAACGGGACTCAAACTGGTAGACACCTGGTGTTGGAATTGTTATAGGAGGAATTTAGCAACAACAAGTTGATGTTAAGCATCCTTTCATGTTAAGCAACCCAAACTGGCTGGGACAGCTCTAAGGTAAACCTCATTACATGAGATTTTAGAAAATATTCTTACGTTTTAATGCCTCACAGTGTTTCTTGATGGCAGCAGGTGTTAAGTGCAAGAAGTTTGGAATCTGAAAGGGGAAAACACACACACATTATAAATAAATTTATAAACAAGGAGCTGATTTTGCAGTATCAAACAAGCACAATTCAACACACCACTGTTTTTTCACGTTGGCGTGCTCCTTTAACTTTAGTGTAATGCACAAAATATAAAACTCATTTTGCATTATGATACTACAAAGATGCACTGCCAACAGGTCTACATAATCCTGAAAATATATTACTGGTAAGATTATGTGTCAACAAATAATGCTTTTATTTCATGCACCACAAATCAATTAAGAAACTGCATAAAATAATTGAATAACAGTGTCAATAAAATAATGCTTGGCTACAATGAGGACTATTTTAGTAATATGCAGACTATCCGGTCCACAACAAAATAATAACCTGACGTACTACAAGGTGGTACATGGAAGGCAATACAGCCAAAACGTGGCTTCTTTTCTGTGTTCTGTTTACTTGCAGTCATGTAAGAATGAGACAACTAGAGAAAAAACGGTAAGATGACAGGGAGCAGTGTTGAGTATGGGCTTGGGTGTTTAACAGATTAGAGCATACACCACATTACTAATTTACTAAAAACTGAAATGCAATTGAGACAGCCCTGATTACAGGGACTGAACACATGTAATATATCCATCTTTACAATATGCAGTAGGGGTGGGCGATATAGTCTAAAATTTATATTGCGATATATTTGAAACCAGGGACGGTAGATGATATACATCACGCTATACTTTGGTATGTAACTTACTGCATAACAGTTTCTTAATGGTTACCATAGCATAAAGTCAATATGTACAACAGTTTATATGTTTATATTGGACTCTCAAATTCACACAGAAGTAAACTGGTAAGCTGCATTTGTGTCAGGCAGTAGGTAGCTGTTCAATTTGTAGGCTCATACACAGTTTTGTTGTAAGAATGAAAAGGTGCTATCAATAAGGTGAAGCTACAGGTCAACATTTTTTCACATGGTTGTGGAGACGCAATGAGCCTATCACGGTATGCCGATATGACCCAAAATCTCTATCTTTGGCCAAATGCATATTCCATACGATATATATCGTCTATATTGCCCACCCCTAATATGCAGACATAGGAAATTGACCTTAATGAGCTCCAAGTTTCCCCTCTTCTCTGGAGGTACCCCTTTGTTCACTGGATAACCCATTCTAATGGGTAGAGGTACCGCTGAAGGCTTGAAGGCTGCAGTAGCTGGGTACACTGCTGTCCAGTCTTGGGATACCTCCATCTTCTCTGTTCTAGGTTCTCCAGACTATTGGGAGGAAGATGTAAATGAGACGGAAAGAAGAGTCTTGATAAATAATGTAGTAGGCTACATAGGCCGTAGGAAAACGAGATAATATAGATGGCATTCCTTACTTCTCGCTTTGGTCTTCTTGGTCCTCGGCTGCTTCTTTCTGGGAAGCCTTAAAGAAAAGTGAAAACATAGAAATGTCTCTCCATTTGTATGAAAATATAAACATAGAAATTATGTATTTTTTTTATCTTTTCCTACATACTCCACATTACCATACTGACATTCAACATAACCCCCAAAAAATGAAACTGTCATTTATTTCCGCTATAGCATCACTTAAGTTACATATGACAAGGCAATAACTAAATATAGTTTAGAAGGAGCTTGAATAAGTATGCCATTAAACAAAATAGTATGCTATCAGGCAGTAAAATATTTTCTTTCTGGCCAAATAGCGTGCGCTAGCTTAGTTGACAGCTAAACAGGCATGCAGGCTAGCTAAGTTACCAAAGTGTTTCGCTATCAACTTTGTCATACAATACAAAAAATCAGAAAGATACCTTTGGCATTGTTGGTAGATAACGCTGTTGAATAAGTAGCCCTTCTGCCCAGCAACTTAAATGCATAATTTCCGTTCTGACCGCTTGTTCGCGTAAAGGACAACGCTGCACTGTACATTGTGGGAGCAGACATATTGGACGGGTTGTGCTGAAGAACTACGGGGTGCTAGAAAGGACATACTTACTGTTTAGAAACTGTTACAACTGCACCGACCTGCAGTTTTTTTTTAGATAAAATACGTCTTAAAAACGTCTATAAATTTGTTTCAAATTAAAGCATGTAACTTTTCAGTCTTTTATCTTTATATCGCATTTTTTTTTCTAAATTATTCTCTAAGTAAAATGCATTTGTTTTAGTCTGACAAGCCAGACGGCTGTTTTTCAAGACTGCCTACAGTAAGCATGCCGTCTTGAAGACTTCTCAAGGGGATAGTGTGTGTTGGGAGAACATCTACTGTATTTTGGCTTTATGGTTCCTAAAATTATTTAGTACTGTGAGATTACGTCTAAATCCCTTAAAATTAGTTCGTAATTAGTTCATAATTCGAATAGAACGTTGAGAACTCCCCAAACATGTCTGTTGCTTTTGTAGACCTTTAACCCTACAGAACATCAAAAACCTTCCCTACTGTGATTACAAGACACACTGGAACAAAAGGCTGCACATACACAGAGAATGACTGATAACTTTTGAACCTACGTCATGCATGATAATGTTTATAATCCCCTTCTCTTGCTTTTTATAGTAGCCTACCCTAAGCATAAAGATAACCATGCCCCCCCCCCCCCCCCCTGCTCCATCTGATAGCCTATGTTGTTGCTTTGCTGTTGTGGTGATGCGAGGATGTAGGCTAGAAGGAGGATGCGCGAGATGACAGCATCAGTTCCACACGTGCGGTGTGAAGCATCACCTGCTGATGTGTCCATGAATAAAAAAACGCGACTGCGAGACCAACAATTAAAAAAACTTCGTTGTTACTAAAACTATGGTGCTCGAAGTCACTATGATGAGCTGAAGTTTTTCTACTTTTGTAAACATTCTTTTCTAACATTGGTATACCGGCGACTCACAGCAAGTCTTGCACAGGCAATTTAAACAAACATCAGGTGAGCATGCTAACAGCGCGTGTCATTTCTTTTTAATAGATTTTTAAATTTGTCTTTGAATTTAGTTTAGGGTAGCCTACTTTCGGTTTAATTTGTAGGCTAGTTTCACAGTGTGGGAATTATGTGTCGTTCCTATAATTGCATGTAAGAAATTTAAGTAGGGGACAAAAAACTGACCATAAAACAAAACTGAGGGCTGGTTTGACGTAGGTTGAAAGTGTGTATTGATAGCTAAATTTGATAGCCAACACTTTAATGAATACCTATATTAGTTTACTGCAATTTTCTATTTTCACTTGCATTTCATTCAGTCGTGTTACAGTAAACCTAGACTATATTGAAAGATACCACTGACAGGTGAGACTAATTGTGGGGAGGCTATGGGTTCAGAGGTTTAGGATATGATGCTGTCATTCTGAATTTGATAATGTGGGTATTTTTGTAACTGAATGCACCTTAATATGTTTTCAAGTCCAAAGCTATTACATAAGATGGAGAGACAGACTATAGGCCTAGAAGTACATAGGAATAGGAAATTTTGTTGCAGTTGTGCCTGGCTGTACATAATGTTTTTTTTTTTATTATTTCTCAGCAGAATGAATCTTATATTACCTAAATGTGATCGAATGTTGCTATGCATTCATATAGGATTTGTTATTGGGCACCATTTGGCAGATCTGATCCCCCTTCTCTGCATGTGAGCTTCTTGTGACAGCAATTGTTTGGTCTATGACTATCCAGTTTGGCTCAGAGAGCAGAGAAACTTAATCTATGGGACAGTGCCATGGCAAAAGCTGTCAGCACATCAGCTCCACTGAACGACAGACATGTGCTGTGGACTGGCTCCTATTTCGATTCCCCCTTGGCTCACAAAGACTTGTTTCCTATCACTCTATCAAGCAACTGTTTGCCACTTTTCCAGCGATGGATCGCTGCCTTTAAGGGAAAAGCTTGACCTTATTAACTGGGTATTTGACTCCCTACCATAGAATTGTGTGTCACATTTCATTAGTAAGGCTTGCCATGGTTGGTACATTGAGCTTAAAGGGAAATGTAATCTGATTTAATGTGAAGACAAAAATGTATGGCAATGTACCACTACTAGGACCTAATGAAATTAGTTCATTAATTCATTTTTTCTTGAAATCCTTTCGGATTTTGTTTTTTTTAACAACTTTTTATTGTGGCCTAGTCATGTTAAATGTTGAGGCCAGAGGGACCAATCCACAAGCTCTATCACACTCATATATCCATACCTGCCCTCATCCTATACCTGATATAGGCCAGCCTATATCCATTTGGATGTAAAGTTATATAATTGTAAATTACTATAGTGTTAGGAATATAGTCAATGTTTTTAAGGCAATGAATGCACGTCATTGCCTCTTAAATATTTCAATGTTATTTTCATTAACAGTTGAGTGCAGTTTTTTGCATTAAGAAAATATGTGTTTTCATGAGGTACAGTAGGGTATGCCTTTAGAAATGTTGTGCATACTGTAGCAGGTAGCTGAAAAAACTCATATGGTGACAGTCACAGTGATTACTGGCTAGTGTGCAATAATTTGGCCAACTTTGCAGATTAGTGGGTCATAGTATGAAGTTTTAGAAATGCCTAATTGAGAAGAGGACCCTATACACATAACTGTTTAAAGTTACCAATAATATGGACAATCATTTCATATTATACACAAAAGATCACATGTGTTCACAATTAAGGATGATAATAAAAAAAATATTGAATAACACAACCGTGGCTATGCTGTCCACACATAAGCTTACAGCAAGTTAACAAGATTACTGCACTAACATTCCCATCAGGTTTCCAAATTACAACAGTAATTCCTCCCAGGTGCATCTTGCAATATTGATGGTATATAATACCTGTGGAGGTTTATCTGAGCCTTGATAAGTATCGCACTCGCACACGTTATTTAAAAAGTACAACGTGAGTCTTAACCAGGTATTGGGTGAAGGTGAATGAGCCATAGGAGGTAGGCTATTGTGTAAGATGCCTCCCAACTTAAGAATATTTGCTGATTCTTACATAACTGCGGAGCGGATGTCCTGTCATTTCATGCTGCAAAGACAAATCTGCATGCTTTTGTAGGGCCACGTGGCCAATTGTAGGCCTATACATCTATGTGAATCATCACAAAATAATGGTTTGCTGTTTCTAGGTTGAACTGAGAAGATGGTTTAACAGCGGAATCCTGATTGCCAGCTCCGCTCCTTCTCCAGGCTGTTTTTGCCGTGGTGATTAGTCTGATTTTCTGCAGTGGCCCGTTTGCCCTGTGATCAGTGTGTGCTGTGGTGTGCTCTGGGTGAACAAGCTGCTCGGCTCCAGGTCCTCCCTGCCCTTCAAAATGGGCAGCATGGCGGAGCGACAGGGACGCCCGGTGCACCTTCTGTGCCGTGGACGCAGGCTGAGCAGCGATAGCTGCAGCACTGTTGGTGATGGAGTGACAGCCGCCAAGGCTTCGGGCCCCAACGGCCACGCCAGCATCTTGCTGAGCCCCGAGGGCAGCATTGAGCAGCGAGGGGCTGCTGAGAGCACGCGCTACTCTCCTGTTTCACTGGAACTGGACCCTGTGGTGAATAATGGATCAGGCATTCCCGACAGGGAGCAGAGCGGCACAAAGGAGCAAGCCGTGCAGATCAACAGCCAGCCCGCCAGCAGCCAGCCCGGCGAGCCGCGAGGGGTCTGCTCACCCAAACACTTCCCCAGCCCCTACCTCACCAAGACTAGCATGCAGGGGGATGTCTACAACTTCCTAGAGAGACCTGCTGGATTGAGATGCTTCCTTTACCATTTCCTTGTGTGAGTAGTCATCCCCTTCACTCATTATTTAATTTCAATGCTTTTGTTAAGGTTTGATTTTTGACACTTTATTTTAAAAAGGCCTAATGGGATGGTAATTGGCCAGTACACTATATAAACTGTTACTACTATCATTAAGTCATATTTGTCCATTTGTTGTGTGATCGTGAGATCTACTGTATCTACACTGACAAAAAAAACAGTGAAGAGATAAAATATTTCCTGGTCCGGTTTGTTTTCTATCATGAACTTCACACACTGTTTTGGAATTTTAAACGTTGTTGCACAGTGTGAAACTACATATTTTCGACTGGCTTCAAAAGTTGTTTTACACTTTGCAGACTACACACTTTTCAGCTACATTAAATGTCTCTATGTTTGAAATCTATAAGGCCAGCGCTCATGTTAATTAATGGTTTAGGCTTGCTACATTTGGGGTCTTTTTGCAGTGGTTTGTAGACAAAACAACCTGTTGCTCAAATTCTTAGGCATCCTGGTGAAGCTTCAGTGATTTTAGCAGAGATGCCAACAACTCAAGAGTGCTTAATTATCACAGTGATCGGGGAAAATTATTTTCTCTCCATTGACTCTTATTTATGCCCTTGGCAACTACTGACACCTAATTGGCATTGGTTTCCACGTCCCTCAGAGTTCTCTAACTGAATGTGTGAATGATATGATTCACTGTGAGATTTTATTTTGTTATGTGTTACAGTTATACAAAACATGCTGTATATTTTAGGTCAAACCTTTGCTTCGCTCTCAGTCTAAGGAGGGACACGTGGCAGAATTTCCGCTGGTTATTTAATTACAGCTAAGTCACACAGGGGAAAGAATATCAGTTTGTTCCCAGTAACTAAAGGAGAGGCATCTTAGGCCTAGTTGTCTTGATAAGTCTAAGGCTCGGCAAAGGAGGTCAACAAGATCCTGTTAAGCACACCTCACTGTCTCACCACACCACCAGTCAAGAGATCAGCTGACTCATACATGAAACATGTATCTGTGACATCTCTGTTTGTGTTGAAACAGAGGAATTAATGCCACTTGATTGTACAGATTGGACTCCTCACTATTTTCTGTCATGGATTTTTGTCAGCTGGTAGAAGCTGGTAGCCACATGCAATATCCAGTAATAGTTTTTCACTAGTCTGTTTCAGGTCATTTAACATATCTTTAAAAATATTATTTAGACTATTTACTAATTTTAAGAGTATTAAGGCCACAAGTTATTCTTTTTTATTATAGTGCAGATAAATCACCAAAGCCATGCCAAGGGCATTTATGTCAAAGAGAATGGTGGGCTTTGCACAGTGTGATATAAGTAAATGCACTGGAAGCTCTAAACTATTTCAGAACTGGGCTTCTAGCTCACTGATTGGCTGACCAGAAATGCTGCCTGAAGTTTAGTATTCTAGTGAGAGTAGAACCTGATTGGACAGGTATCAATTGTGTCGTATTTTTTTTTCCTGTGGTTTGGCTTTGGTTCCTGCTAATCTCTGCTCAATGTAATTGAGAATCTAATGTTCCTGTATGTAGTTGAAAACAGTGTGGAGTCATGATCCTTTAAGTAGGCCTTACTTGTTGATGGTTATCAGTCTTTGCCTCTCTGACTTTAGTCACCGGCCACAAGCTCCCGGACTGGCTGCATGGCACAGACTTTATTACAGCTCCGTTACACTGAATCCCCAGTCATCTACTGTACCAAAGCAGGATTAGACCTTTGCCTGGCACCCTCACTGCACGTTCTGCATCATCTGCATCTCTCCCAGTGTCTGATAGAGAGAGGTCAAAGGAAGTGCAGTAAGGACAGGCCCATGAGGAACGAAAGCCCCTTAAGAAAAATGGTACTCAGGATGGACAGGTGTTTGAAAGTCACGTAACACACACAACGACCCAGCCGACTCAGGTGGCAAGCTCTCCAGACAGTCTCCAAGGCGGAGAGCTGACGTCTCCCGCAACCGTTAAACATTCAGTGACATTTGGCCACTTTATGTAACATGCGAGTTTGACGCATCTGCTTAGGCACACTGTATCGTAGCCTGACTAAAATTGACAGAAAGCTGATCCCCCTCTTATGCTTGTGTGCTAAGCTGGCAAAAAAACAGCTCTGTCATGAATTGAAAGCAACTTTGCCGACACTTTGGTATATTTAGTCATTTGAATCTGTGTATTAGAAATTGTCCTCACAAGGGTCAGCAGGACTGTCACTAATGTTATGCTTTGATCCTACCACATGGTGCTTTATATATAAGCAGATTGAGTATATTTCTCGTCTATACTATGTTAAATACATCGGCTTAGTGTGAATGTCAATAGGCAGCATAATGCAATCCATATAAGGATGCTTGTGGACATAGGACCTGTGGTACATGATAACTATTCTACTGGTGATTGTGGAAAAGCTTCTTAACCAGTGGACTCAGTAGAGAGATTTAGATGTAGGTGCTGACTGAGTGCACTGTTTATGCGTGTGTGTGGAGAGCTGCCTTGTCTTTTTCAGTTTGTTTTAACAAATAACATTGAGTTTCCAAAGCAGACATTTACTGTCATATACTTGGTTTGAACTTGGTCTGTGTCTACGTGCTCTAGATCTGATTGAGAAGAGTAGATTTGTCAACTCATGCCTTAGGGAGGGAGATTGTATTGGTTGTCTTGTTTTCCACTTGTAGGCCACTTCCTGGAAACCGGCACCATTAATAAATAATTTCCTTGGTAAAGCTGACTGGGCCAAAAACTGTTCAATGGGCCCAGTGGATAGAGCTGCAAAGAGTTTTCATGCCATCCTTGCCCAACAAACTTCCATTGTGGTGGTGTTTGAAATGTAATGTATGAATGGAATTGTCTCATTGTCAAAGCAAATGGAAACATATTTGTAAACGGAGAGCAGCAAGCTGTATATCTTCATTCCGTGGATAAATAGCAAATAGGCTATTTAACAGGCATTAATAACAAGACTGCATAACCTGCATCATTGGCCTAAATTGCCTATACAAAATATTGTAATCAGTTGTATATTTAGCTATTGAAAATGTTTCAGAGTTTGCTTACCGTTTGTATTAAAACTGCAATGTAGGATGTGAGTAATCTTTTATTTGATCATAAGATGTGACATGTGAGTGGGGCATTTCACCAAAAGGTCAACAGCTCTTTGACCCTACTAATAGCTCCATGCCAAATCTCTCAGCCACACCACTTTCTTTTATGACATTGCATAACATGCTCTTTGACATGTCACTAAGAAGTGTTATCTGGAATAAGATGTCTCTCGGTGGACTTTCTGAGAAAGCAGCCTATACACCAAAGCTTAGGGTGAAACCTCCCAAAGCTGCTAATGGCTTTTTCCTTGATGGATGTGCACGGTCTCTCCTGCCAAATGGGTGGCCAGTGGCTCAGACTCTGACAGACGGCAGAGGCTCATGGTGTGGTGGACACCCGCTAGGAGTGGCTCAGGCTTTGGCCCGGCTTCAAACAGGCAGACCGGATTAGTGAATGCTTTGCCACCAGGAATATGGACCTTTTAACACACATAGGCAAATCATGCAAATTAAGTCCAAGAATTTCAGAAAATGTTGCAATGGATGATTTCAGTTGTCATTGTGTTTGCTCATTTGAATGTGGCTTTCCCACTGAAGCATGTTGACTCTAAAGTAATTTTTAGAAAGCAGGTAACTTCAGGGAGTACTACGCATTTCAAATTGTGCTCAGTATTAATGTTCTTAAAGGTCCTTTTGAGCTGTGGTACTTGTACTTACATTTTGGTATTTTCTGGCACGCTAAAAACATCAACACCAGGGCCTGAGCTTCCATATTCTCACCAGTTGGAGAGATTAATGATTAGAGAGAGTCAGACGGAGCCAAAATAAGTGGGTAAGGATCGGGGTGAGGTGGTGAGAATCCTGCCGATAATACTGGATAAACCTCCAGCTGTTTAGCTTTAATCAGATCCCAGGAAGTCAGTGCCTTTAATGGGGATGACCTGGTCTGCTCCCTTGGGCAATAACCACTGGGCAGGCCCCGCAACAGTGCATGGCTGGCTGAGCCGCTGTTGTCTGTAGTTGTATCTCTTTATGCAGCAGGGGTCCGATTAACAGCCTGCGGCCCTGGGAGGTGATTGGAATTGTTTTGGCATGTGACCTTTTTAGGATTTGTGTTTTCATTTTGGTAAAGTCCCAGGAAGTGTGTTTATAAAAATAAATCAGTCGGTAGGAGGTGTGTTCTGTGCTGTGGCTAGTGCTCGCTCTCAGGGTGGTCTGCCTGACCATTACTCCTGATCAAACAACTCTTTGTTCTCTGGGTATCTTCAGGTCCGAAAACTAGAAAGATGTGATCAACAGTTTGATGGCTTTTAACATCTTCTAAACTATTTATTTTAACTTTTCATGTACTGTGTAGGAAAAAAATAATTCTGTGTTGATATTTTGGATTATATTGTTAATTCTTTTAACGGTGTAGAGCTTGCATTGGTACAGTAACATCTTACAGGAAAAGGGATAAACCTTTTTGCTTTATATGCTCCTGATACAATTTGTGACTGCCATAATTTTTCATTCAAGTTTAATAAAAGCTCCACATAGTCATGATATGAGAAGGGATTATAGGATTATTTTATTTTCAGCTTGCATGCCACTGGAAATTTAAAACCTATTCCAGATGCTTCATAAATGTTATTGACTGAAAACATATCTTACCCCTTACACACAGCTAGGACATACAAAGGAAATGGATACTGCGCTTTGCAAAAAACAAAACAAAAAAAAAAACTTTTGTTAATCCTGACATACGAAAATGTGGGAACTGTACAACATCCCTGATTTGACAAATGCTGCAAGATTTTTCAACCTGAAGGGATTGACACGAAATTGGTCACACACTCACTGTTGGCTGATATTCCTCCAGCCCTCTATCCATAGATGTGTGCATCATTCAATGAGAAAAGCCTCTCTGCACATGCAGGAGTTGATACTGAACAATGGTTATGCAACAACAATTTATGTATTTCTTGTGAATGTTATCTACATGATGGGCACCATTCATTGAGGATTATTCATTTTTACATGGTAGTGTATGTATTAAAGTTATTCTTATAGCTGCAAGTTGTATTTATATTGAGTTAACTGTGGTTCAGGTTAAAATATGTACCGTAATTATTCTGTACAAGTATCTAAATGTATAGACCAACACCATATTAACCCCATAGCGAACACAATGCAGAAACCATAGTTAAGAGTTAAAAATAATAATAATAATAATATTTACAAGCAAACTTTTTTGTGCTATCACATTGACCCAGTGGATTCCAGTCCAGCCCTCCAGTAATGGCACATAAATGGCTGAATTCAAGCATTCAAGCAACCCTTAGGACTTAGTGAGGTCACTCCACATCTGGCCATGACGTAATCAGCTCCATGCACAGGATGTGTTTTCTTCTTTATCTCCCCAACCCTGTGCATCGAACATTTTCATCAACTGACTACAGTTTGTGTGTGTGTGTGTGTGTTGTGTATGCATGTGAGTGTGCACCCACAGTCACACATAATCCCTGATATAGAAAAGTACTTTCCCATCTGCTATGTCAGTGAAGACGAGGGGATTCCTCACGTTGGCTTGTCAGCTGCCTCACATGGGAAAATAAGCGAGACACCATTAATGTCTTTGGCATCAGCAGAACATCTCACTTGTTCACATCATTAACCACCAGAGTCATTCTGAACCCAAAACCAGTGGAAAGAGCTCCTCTCATGAGAGCTGTGGTGGGTTTAGCCAGCTGTTTCTCCAAGGTCTGTGGTCATCTGATTAAGACTCAGACAACATAAGGATAGTCAGCGGTAGATAAGTGGTGTGCATACAGTACTGCTCAGTGAAGGCACTCCGTCATTATCGGCTCACCCTGGTATAAAGTCTAAAAATAGGAGTATAAAAAAGCAAATGTACCATCAAAGAATGAGATTAAGGATGGCCATTGAAATCGGATTGTGCACATATTCTTTCTACAGTTAATTTTCCCCACCAACTTACTCTGCATCTCCATGTGTTTAGACTTGCTTGAAAAAAAAGCAGTTTTATTTCTTGTCCAAACCTACTGTTAAAATATACAAAATGGCAGATTCTGCTTTTTAATGGTCTTGAGTCGCCTCACCAATCACAGCAGGTTTATGGCCTTGCTAGAGTGTGACTATGATAGCTAATCGGCTGATAAGTCTCAATTGCTGATACATCCTGTAATGTTAGCTGAACTGTCTTAGTGGTATTGACATGGCTGTTCATCATCATCTTAATCAAAGTAGGTTTGTCAGAGCAGTGAAAATGGAGTAATTATTAGATTAGATAGATAGAGTTTTTATTGTCCTATAAAGGATATTCTTCTTCACACGTCATTCCATTCCATAAAAGACAGCAGCATTGATGTTGACATCTCAGTCTCATACATATCACCCATTGCATAAAATTATGATTATGATTACATTATTATCTCTCTCTCTCTCTCTCTCTCTCTCTCTCTCTCTCTCTCTCTCTATATATATATATATATATATATATTATTATTATTACTATTTCAAGAAATTACTTGAAAAATAATCTAGCATGAACAACTACTAATGACATGTTTTCTCTCTGTTCTCTCTACAGGTTTGTAATGGTCCTGGTGTGTCTTATCTTCAGTGTGTTATCCACCATAGAGCAGTATGCAGACTTTGCCACTGGAACACTTTTTTGGATGGTCAGTAGCATTGTTTTTGCTTGTGATGTTAATGAGGAAAGTGGTTAAAATTTAGATTAGCTTGTCTGTAGCTAGTGTGATTATGTTTTAGTATTTTTTATAGTCAAGGATTTGGCATTTGTAATCACTGCAAATGCATTTGTAATCACTGCATTTGTAATCAAAACAGTAACAAACATGTCAGTGCTATGTCTGACAGTATATACTGCAGTACCATGAAACACCACCTGATGGGGATAGCACCTTGTAGTTCAGAGGCAGCCCTCCACACCTCTAAGCTATCATTTCAACACCCCAGGCATCAAATTTCAGTTATAGTTATGAACAAAATGAAGGCCTTCTTGTTCCAAGAATGTGACGAACTGTCGGCCGTGAAGGTTATTAGTAACAAACAACCAGATGTTTGTTGTGGAGTTGACATTATTTTGTCATTCTTTCACAGTGGGGGCATTGCACTTATGTGTGGATCAATGCATTGTACTGCCGTTTAAAATTACGATTGGTGAACTCTACATTGTTTATGAGAGTTTAATACTGTTTATGCATTGCTTATGAGCTTTGGCAAAAAAAAAGAATCTGTCCAGTAAAACAAATTTGTGAAGATAGTGTAGAAACGGTCAAATGCTGAAGTCTTCTAAGCCTGAAAACAACTCCATGGACCTAGGGTAAGGTTAATGCACAGTTGAACAGGGCTCCAAGTACAAGAGGAAATATTACACTTGGTCTGTGTTTTGCTTTCCTTATCTGCCCCTGGAAAATGCTGACAGCATTTGTTTGAACAATACACTTGATTTTTAAACACACACACACACACACGCACACACACGCACGCACATACACACACATGCACGCACATACACACACACACACACACACACACACACAGGGTTCTAAATGTATCTTATAGATAACACTAGACTATCAATTTACAATACAATATACAATTCACATAAATACATGCCCTTTACACTTTATTGGTTTATTGGTAAATTTGTGAAGAACACAGAGTGGTGTAAAGTTGTAGTGAAATAGGTTTCATTCAATAACTTTGCACTACATTGTGTGTAGTATGAAACAAAAGCAAACATTTAGTTTATCTGCATAAATTAGGTGAACAGGAGACATGTGATGGAAAATAAATTATATACAACCAAAAAGTGTAGTCCCGTCAAAAACAGTCAGCTGTAATTTATATTATTTAGTGTAAATTATTTATTACCACATTGATTGCATCTAACCATTGCACAGAATTTTATAATAAAACACTGTTCTCAAATCTTTTTCTAAATAATATAAATCAAGATTATATTTCTTATATCAAAGTCCAGTGAATTATTTTTTAAATTCAGCTGGTAATTTATTTACTTTTTTACTTTCATTAGCCACCTCACACCCATGTTAGACAGGCAGACACAAACACACACACACACACACACACACACACACACACACATACAGAGAAACCCCTGGTGTAGTGACACTTAGGGAACATGACTGTACACTGTGTTCTCTAAACATTTGGCCACTGCCCTTTCCAGGATTTACTGCTTGAGTTATTCATTTATTAACACCCTGCAAGCCCTCTCTGGATCCTCATTAGAATGGGTCTTACTAAACTACACTGCCTGCCCACTGACACACACAGGCCACTGTGAATGGGAGTAACTCATCAGGCGATCTGACACACTTACTGGTTGCACAATTTTGTGTCCATGAACCGTTAAACTATAATGCTTCATAAAGTTTGCTGTCTGTCTTTGCCTATGTGTGTGTGTGTGTGTGTGTGTGTGTGTGTGAAAGAGAGAGAGAGAGAGAGAGAGAGAGAGAGAGAGAGAGAGAGAGAGAGAGAGAGAGAAAGAGAGAGAGAGACAGACAGAGAGAGAGATTGGCTGTTTATTTGTGCATCCGTGTAAGGAGCATATGTGTGCCTCACCATGCAAACGTGTTTATGGATGAGCTATACTTAGCAAGTTCAGGGTTAGCTGACATTCATGAATCAAAGCTGTGCTTGTTTTGGATGACGGCGAGGACATTAGTCCTTGAGGATATTTGGCTTGCGAGACCGGTGCCAAAGTAAAGCCTGCCAGCCAGCCCCAGTGGGCGCGTACAGATCCATCACGTGTCGTCCTCCTCACCACACTCTCCAGCTGTGGGGGCAGGGTCGTGGGCTGGAGTCGCTAGCAAGCACTACAGCTCGATGCCACCTTTGGTGCGCGCGCACACACACACACACACACCTTAACCCAGTGCCCCCTCCCACATACAAACATACAAACTCTCTCGTGGCCTCATACTGCCTTTCACAACAGCAGACACACCCATATAGTCTGGGCACACAAACACACACACATACACAAACACTTGTGTAGCAACCACCGTAGCTTGAAATGAATGGCTGTTACTAGACAGGCCGGATGCTGCCAAGGCATGTTAAAATTAAACTGTAGTGCACATTTTTTTTAATTTCATAGTGTGCATTTTTGACACAAGCAGCAGCAGAAAGATTGTTAAGGCCGGCTGAATTTGTCATGGGACCACATTGTTGTTTACACTCATCTCCCAGAGTAATTTTGTCTTTGTCCACAAATGTCATCCCTTTTGTACCAAAGCAATCCAATTTCATCCTATTTTGTTTAAATCCTCTCTAGCACACAAGCTTTATCCGAGTTTTATATTATTAGGCCGCATGAATGAGGCTGTTGCCTGTTTGTAGCAAACATGTAGTTATGGTTTCACAACACCAAAATGACTCTGATGTCTGGGTGTCCCACATAACAGAATTACGTTAATCCCATTACAGTCAGATCGCTGATATTATGTTCTTATGGCTTCCTAATCTTCCTTCCTGGTAATGAATATTTTGAATGCTTGTGTGTGAGCTTGTGTGGTACAATGTGTTTACCACTATAATGGTAAAAAATATATTTTTACAATCTGTGTTTTTGATGGACTATTTTCTCCTTCTAAATGCTAATGACAAACAGACAAGCAATGTATCCACCCATTACAGACACTTTTATTAGATTATTTAAAACAATTCCCAAAAACTAAAAATGGGGCATTTTCTCTGTAAAGTAAATTTGTACAAACTACAATGGAAACAATAAAATCATAAATGACCTTCTAAAATTCAGGATTTTGGGGGGAATTTCTCAGAGCATCTGTGCTGCACATCCCCTTTAATCTCTGGCACAGATCCAGTAGTGGGATAATTTGTTCTCTATACTGAAGAGGTATTTACCTATGATGTATTTTGCAAGAAATGTCATTATCTGAATGTGCTCAACCAACAAAATGTCACCTTTGGTGTATTTAAATTGAGGCCTAATTTTGTGAAAGACACTGACTGACAATACATTTTTTATACATTCAAAGCATTAGACTGATTAAATGTTATAATAATTGAATCATAAATAAAGACATTTTATATTTTTTTGTACATAGCCATGGTTGTTCAGTCATGTTTTATTTGCTAATTTCATTCATTCAAAAAGTTCATTTCAAGGTTTGCAAAAGATTCCTTTTTTCCACTTAAACTTGCATCCTGTATCCTGTACTTACTGTACTTGGTAGGGTGTGAGAAGGTGCTGAACCAAAAAAAAATATAAAAGGTAATGAACACAACATTTGAATTTAGGAGTTTGATTCAAACATTAACCTTGAACACATTTTATGGATGAATCAAGTTTTCATCTTGAAGTTTACATTTTGCAGGGAAATCCAGCTTCCAGTTTAATGCCTTTTGTCACTATCCACAATTGTTTTGACAGCAGCTGAAATGAAAAGAAAAGTGACTGCATTATCATATAAAGACAAGCAATGACAGGCATAATTTGTTGGGTGCATTTGCAAGTTGAACCACACCTTTAGAGGGTATTTTTTTTGCGTAAATTGACATTAGAAATGATTATGTTTGGCCCATAGTTGAAGTTCACCCAAGACAAGACAAATCTTTTTCTCAGCTGCCCCCGGCCCCTGGAGGCCTACGCAGCATTGATATTGTAATCCTGTATTCGGTGCTCTCTAGCCCACGCTGCAGCGCGGTGCACGTAAACCAGTCCGAATGAGTGACAGGCTCTAAGTCCGGTCTTCCCTTTGCCCTGTTATGACAGTAGGGCATTGGATATTACATTTCTCTCAGCAGACCCCAAGATCGTCCAGGAAAAGCAAGCTATTGGTCGGCCACCCACGTGGGCTCAACCTCCCGTGTCAACTTGCCGGATCTCCACAATGGAGAAGGTCAATTAATTAGTGGCCAGAGGTCAACGCGAGTGGTGCTAGACAAATGTTTTGCATCTGATAGTGCTCTGCCTGCTTTCCCAGAGTGCCTGCCTTTTTGAGGGGTTAAAGTTGAGAGCGATCTTGAATGACTGATTCATCAGGACACAAAGTGCTAGGGAACTGTCCTCTGTGTGTGTCACTTGTCCATCCATAGTACCATGAACACAAACACACACACACACACACACACACACACAGACACACACACACATGCATACACACACGCATACACACCTCCCACAAAAACATTTGTCCCTAAGAGATATCAGTCAGGTGCGCTTGAGAAGGAAAACACTGTCTGGTTGTGTTTTCTTAACCGCCAGTTGTCCCTAAGCCTCACAGTGCTGTACTTTTAGCATTCACATGTGAACTTTTGAACTTTTGAAGGTGCCACTTATCTTCTTTGAGTATTGTGCTTTACCTAAAATGACAGCTCAAAGCTAGTGCTCTATAGACAATGCCTCATGTGTTCCCTTTTTGTTTATGCATCTGCGTGACATTGACGCTGTCTGTGTACCTTCGCCGATGCTCTGCATCACCTGCCGTACACTTCAGAAAATTTCTACGCGTATATGATTCATAAGAAGGCCTCACATTTGTCATCTTTGTCATCACAGTTGTAATTTATCTGAGATGGCGGCAGTCGACAGGGCTGTACTGTACTGTGCTGTGCTGTACATGTGCTATGCTGTACATGTGCTTTCATGTAAACTATAAGGCCACCGCCATGAATAATTTATGATTTATTTATTTATTTTTGCAAAATGGAAAGAGTTGTAAAATCATCATTAGTTCAATTCAGTGTGAGCAAGTTGACAGTTAAATTAATACCGTCATTAATAATCTGTGCTGTCAAGACCACCGTTGAGAAGTTAACACACAACTGGTGTCCTTTTCCCCCGGTCAGAGTGTGTCTGTTCTGTGGTCCACAGGAAATTGTTCTGGTGGTGTTCTTTGGCACGGAGTACGTGGTGCGCTTGTGGTCAGCAGGCTGCAGGAGCAAGTATGTGGGCATCAAAGGAAGACTGCGTTTCATCAGGAAACCCATCTCTATCATAGGTATCTGCACTGGAACATCAAATTACTCTACAGAAGGGACTCTTTTACAGTGGACGGGAAAATTATGTACTATAGTACTGTGCTATGGCTTGTGGCTGTGCCATTTTTGTGCACAATCCTGCCCACTATACACATACGTAATATTGAATGTGAATATTCTTTATTGTCATTGTCACAGGTACAACAGAATTGAAAGTGGAACATGGAATCATTATATTACTAAACATCTAATTTGTTATCCTTGGCAAACCACAGCACAGTACTATAGTACATCAGAGTCTTCAATAGAGTAACATTACATTACACTATGCTAAAATATAAGCTGTATTTTAAATGTAAGAGAACTGTTTAAACAATGTTGTTGTAGATTGCAAGACAGCTGAGCCGAGTTTTCCTATTCAATTAGTTTATCTGAAAAAGTTTATCTGAGTGCTGATAATATTGCAATCAATGTATTTCCTCTTGCTGAGCAGATTTGATTGTGGTGATTGCTTCAGTCATTGTCCTAAGTGTGGGGTCAAATGGACAAGTCTTTGCTACATCAGCCATCAGGTATAAGACAGTACAGATTCACATCAACATTCAGGCACTCTATTTTAATAATTTTCCACAATTGCACTGGTAATATATATTTACATTGCTTGCCTGTGGACACAGAGGCATACGCTTCCTGCAGATCTTGCGAATGCTGCATGTGGATCGACAGGGTGGAACTTGGAGGCTTCTGGGCTCTGTAGTCTTCATTCATCGTCAGGTGAGATCCATAACAAATGGAGTGCTAACCAGTACTTGCACAGGTAGCTGGCCCGCACAGTTGTCAAAGTGCTGATTTGTTAATTTTTGATACAAATGGTTGCTGGTAATGACATTGAGTCTTAAAAAATATACATAAACAATTTATTTTTTTTTTGCATTTTTTGCATCACCAGTTAATCTGCACTGTTTTTGTCTTTTAAACATTGTCTTTGATGCTTTTTGATGTTCTGTGAACCTACTATCTCAGGGGAAGAAAATCCCTCACTGTTTGAGATATTCCTTTTAAGGCCACAATCTCCTCTGGGGTCTATTTTTTACTTGCTTATGTGCAAGTGACTGTTTTCAACTATTTGAATCTGACTTACTAAAGGAGACACAAATGCTAGCCTAGTTATAAAAGATCTTTTTTTTTTCACCACAGTCTACAGGTCACGTCAATTTGCATTTTATGGACGATAGGCCCATTCACGTTGCCAGAATTTGGTTATCACACGCATGTTGCAATGTCTAAAATTACATGCAAATTTTTGATAGTTGATTGTTTGAGTTGCGTGCAAGAAAAATATAGAAAAATAATGTGCTTGCAATGCTATTGTTGTGTTTTGTGAACACTTGCACTTACCATTTTGTCCTCCACAGGAGCTGATAACAACACTGTATATCGGCTTTTTGGGCCTCATCTTCTCTTCGTACTTTGTGTACCTGGCTGAGAAAGATGCAGTGGACGAGGAAGGGAGGACTGGCTTCTCGAGCTATGCTGATGCCTTATGGTGGGGCGTGGTGAGCCATTCCAGTTCCACTTCAGCATTGTTCCACTCACTGAAGATTACTGTGCGTTTGACTGCAGTGTTTTTTAATTGGTGGGTCGGGACACGAAAGTGGGTCACGGAGCCATTCTGTGTGGGTCGCGAACTTGTATTATTTTTATCAGATCAGATGGAAATCAAAATTTAACCTTATACAAAGCTGGCTATCGCTCTTAGATATTTACAACACATGAAGCAAAATCCAAAGAAATGTTAAAATTGTAAAAAGTAAGCAACTCAATGCCAATAACCCCTTTAATGTGAAAGAAGGGCCATTAAGTACACAGTTGGCTGTTCAATTCGGTATGTGTTCTTAATTTAGAGATGACCCGTTTATGTTAATATCCTCAAAAATTCACAGTATCACAAAATTTGCATTGCGACTTTGATGTGACTTTTTGGGTCCCAAGGCAAGTCCTGTTAAGAAACACTGTTTATGGTATATCTTTGCATTTCCACTCAGTGAAGATTATTATTACGAGTTTTACGGTACATCAGTGAGGGTCTCTATCCTAGCCTTGAGGTTATGTCAGGGGAATCACCAGCATTATCATGTGTAATGTGTGATACAAGTGTGTACAGGCCCAATTATCAAACAGGTTTTAACCACTCACAATACCTACAGTCCCACCTATCAAGAGAGGTCTTTTGTAATAATGGTGGAGCAGCCATTGTGTATTGATAGGAGCCCTGGTTCACCCTAACACTGCTAGTAGCCTATTGGTAACCTTGTTGTCCTGCTCATAGCACATTGCAGAAAAGGCCAGATAATGGTCCTGTCGGGTTGTTTTGACCCATTGGAGCTTGGGTTTCCAGTTCAGTTAATTAAACTGTTGAATTCAGTGCATGCTGTAATGAGAAACCAGTGGCTGTTTGGGGCATGGGTTCCATGTGCCACAAAGGGCCAGTAATAAACCCCTTTCACCCCTGCACTCTCCTGCCTGAAAGACCTTTTAGTCTGCCACTATAAAGTGTCAGCTTCTTTAATTAAAACTTTAATTGCTGGATTACCACTGTTTTGTTGCAAGGGTCAGAAGGTATTATTATTATGGGGTCTCTGATGGCCTGTGTAACGCTGAATAAAAGCGTCTGGTTTGCATGGAGTGGGCTCTCCAGGAGCGAAAATCCCACCACAGAGTCCCGCTCCCCCTTTTGTTTTTCCTCCACTGTAAACTCGAGACTCGCATGACACAGAGCCAGAGTGGGGAAGTTTGACAGGCTCCGGTGAAGGGAAGGAGGGAAAGAGGGAAGGAGGGAAGGAGACAGAGAGAGGAAGAGAGGGAGGGAGGGAGGGATGGAGGACTGCGAGCTGCTTTCCCCTTCGTTTGCTCCGCACGCTGGGAGCTGCAGGTGCAGGGCACAGCTGGAGCGCAGCGGCATGAATCATACCTCTCCAGCTTTCCACTCGTCCCCCCTCTCTCTATTTCCCTCTCATTCCCTCGCTCTTTCAATCTTTCCCTCCAAAAGGCCCAGGCCAACCAGGCACACACTATTAAAGTCACTTGATGTTGTTTCTGCTCTTGGTTCTGCTAAAACCACAGCAATGTGAGAAAACGGAGAATAAGAAAGTGAGAATAACAAAGAAGGGTGGAAAAAGGGATAAAGGGCAGAATCTGTAAGACGAACCTGATGTGGGTGTGTGTGTGTGTGTGTGGGGGGGGGGGTCATACAATTTCATCTATGACGACAGGCATAGCCATTGGAAATAAGAGAAAGCACCCTGCTCATAGAGCGTGCAGTATGAAACAGACAGACGGATGGACAGACAGACAAGCAGACAGCAGCAGTGGTGGCCTGCCTCGGGGCCCAGGTGCAACCCACATACACACACACTACACCACACACAGAGGCACGTGAGAGAGTCCTTCTTTTCAGGCCACGCGGAGCAGGAGAGAAGTCCTGTGCGTGGAGGCGCCACACACATAGAGCATACAGCGTGCTCAATGAGTCATAGAGGCGGCTGTGTTCTGCGGCCTCAGCGAGACGGACCAAGAGATGGAGAGATTGCACAGGGCTTTGGATGTGGTAATACCACACACATAGAGCACTGAGCGTGACTCTCAGTGTTACAGAGGCAGACGAGGTAGGAGAGATGGAGGTGGAGGATGACTGCTGGATGGCTGGGATGGTGGTGTGGGGGGTGGGGTGTGGTGGAGAAGGTGAGGGCTGGTGGTGCGGTGGGGGCTGGACCAGGTCGAGGGGGCTATTGCACGCCGATGTCGAGGCTATTGTTAGCCATCGGATTTACGGATTGCAGATTAAATCCCCCGCTCTTGGCTCCCCAAAGCCTTTTGAAGTGTCTCACCTTACATCAACCCGTCCATTGTTTTGCAGCAGTGTGCCGAGGAGGCGGGGACGTCCAGAAAAGCGAGGGAAAGTGAGAGAAAGAAAAAGAAAAAAGGTGGAGAACGGGGGATGGTGTGGGGTTAGCATTCACCAAGTACACTTACTGTAAGCCAAGTGCACTCCCGATGTGTCAGAATGAGCTCACCTTTCATGAGAGCTACACGCACACGCAAAGGTATTTGTTTTCTACTCTCGCCAGGATTCCTGGGCCCTCGGCGGATTAGCGGGGGGAATTGTACCCCTCCGGAATGCACTTTAAACGTCGGGCGGGTGGTGACAGACGTGGACGCCGTCCAGCGAGCCTTGATGAACTTCCCATCCCACTTGTATTATTGCCTCTGTCCGAAAAAAAGGGCGCCTGAATGAAATGACATCATTACAACTGCAGCTCCTTTATATGAGCAGTGAAATGTCCTGGTGCTCTAGTTGTCCAGTGATCAGGGCAGATCACCTGACCTGAAGAAAAAGAAACGCAAGACGAATAGAACAGAGCCGAGAATGCAGGCGGCATGCGGCTGTGCTTGAAGAGTCTGTGTCAGGATGGGGCCTTTGCCAAGTTTGGTGTGTTTGAGCCAGTTTAAAAAACCATGAATATGTGTTGCGCTGTAGCCGCTACCATTTCACAGTATCCTCTAGGGTTTGTTATGCAACTTTAGCTGAACTCATGACTCTTTTGTTTTTATTTTTTTCTCTCTATCTGTCTCTCCAGGTGACAGTGACTACGATAGGCTATGGAGACAAAGTTCCTCAGACATGGATTGGGAAGACCATTGCCTCCTGCTTCAGTGTCTTTGCCATCTCCTTCTTTGCCCTTCCTGCTGTAATTATCATTCGTCACACATACACACACTGGCAGGGTCTCAGGGCCCAAAAGGAGGGGTGCTTATAAAGGCTCCTGCTAAGTCATGGTAAAAAGATTGATTAAATGAAGTAGAGGTCCACATACAAACACAAAGACAGAAAAAAAGGCTTCATAAACTGATGAATAGGCACTGTTTGTACCATATTCTTAATAAATGCTTAAACTGTCTTGTCTTATTTAGGCAAATGATGATGTGTAAACAAAAATGTCCTATGCACACCACCCTTTCTACCCATTACATACTTCAGTGCAACAGTAGTATGCATTCCAAAACACCACGAGTTCATCTTTGATTCAATGTGTCCCGGTGATTCATATGCAGCGTTGCCAAAGCAACCCTTACAATACACAATAAAATGACAATATGCAATAATAATGACAAACCACCAGTAATGAAAGCAATGGGGGCCGCTCCAATGAATGAGCTCTTTGTGTCTGCTGTTGCGTCAGTGATGTTTGCGTGTGTGTGCCGGTGTGTGTGCGTGTTTGCAGGGGATCCTGGGCTCCGGCTTTGCTCTGAAAGTGCAGCAGAAGCAGAGGCAGAAGCACTTCAGTCGCCAGATTCCAGCTGCTGCCTCCCTCATCCAGGTACTGAGGACAGACAGAAAAAGAGACACAGATACAGGAGAGAAAGAGATAGAGAGTAACAGAGACAGATATACAGTATATAGAGAGAGAAACAGAGAGAGAGAAAGAAAATGAAGGAAAAAAACAGAAGCTGTGGCACCTACTCAGAAGCATACCCTTACTGCGTCATTTCTGTCTGGGTTGCCAGCGTGAGTGAGGTGTGAGAAGGAGTTTCTGTTTACTGTGGAGTAAAAATGGGGTGGCGGAGGGAGAACCAGTGGTACATATGTGCCCTCTTTTGCAGCCACTGCCAACTTGTTAAAGCGCTGATTTATGGCACGGCCTGCGTAGTATCTCACCCGCGTGACAGGAAGTCTCAGCCCAAACACGTCTTGCGCCTCTAAATCTTTGATATTCCAGCCACTTGAGGAGGACTCTTGTTCTCCCAAGGCCTTGCCAACATAAGCTCTGAAAACCAGTGTCAAATACAAACACAGTCATAGTGCTATTTGTCGTCTGGACAATCTCTCCCTGTCCTGGTAAAGGTGAACCGTCCCCATGCTCCCAGACGGAGACTGCGGGCAAATATCAGCACTTTTGAGCCAGGAGCCGACAGTTTTAAGAAACACCATTTATCCTCTAGGTAAATGGAATGACCCCAGATTGCATCCCCCACCCCTTCACCCCAGACAAAATGTCCTCAGTGTCAAGCCAAGACAGCTCAAACAAACACCAGGCTACACCACTGCAATCTGCTGACTGTGTGAAATAGCTCTGACGTGAGTGGCCGGCTGATAGTAGCATAGCTGCGGTTAGCCATCTGAAGCTTCAATATGAGCAGACTTGCCCTTTTGCACCAAGTGCTGACATATTCCAAAGCCTTTGCTTCGCTGATCTTACAGCAGTTCAAACACCTATGGAAATTATTGCTGTAAAATAATGAGAAGGATTCAGCTGGATTCAATCAAGCTGATTTAATATAGGCTTAGTAATTTAGGTGGAATATATTCCGTCTCATTCATAATTAGCTTTTATACTGCTTGTGATCATCTATAAAAGGTCGTATAGAAAGTGGTTACATTTCATCAAAAAGCACGTATAAATGAGGGTGAAAATTGTGAAAATGTAGAGTGGATGAATGTGGTTAGGCAGCTGTGAACTGTGTGCCTTTGTCTCATGTCTCACTCTGAAGTGTAGTAGTTAAGAGTGCAGAAATGAGTCACTGTTCCTTGACCGTCCCTTGACCCGCCATCACCGACACCTGATTTGGACTCATGATTCACTAGGGTGTAGACATTTACTGTATGGGGCCACATAGTCATGCCATTGAGGTCCCGTTTACACGCATCTAGATATTTTTGTAATCTGTTTGGGCCTCTTGTTTACACTAAAAACTGCCAAACGGCTGAATTTCTTGGATTACACTGGATACATGTAACAGCAAAAAAATATGAATAGATAAAAAAGTGTCCATTTATAAAATGTCTAGATATGTATAAATAGGTTAAATTATATAAATCACTGTTCATCACTGTTTATCACTGGTATTTTTTGTTCCCTTTTTTTGTTCGTCTTCTCAGACACTGTGGCGGTGCTATGCTGCAGAGAAACCAGGGAGCTGTTCAGCCACATGGAAGATGTACGTGCTGACTGTCGACTACGTGCCCCCTGCAAACTGTGAGACCTCCAGCCCTGGAAACTTCAGAAAGCTGGTAAACAAAGTGACGGCTGTTTCACACAGTAGCAACTTCTGTGCAGCGTGATTAAAACCCCCAACAAGCATGGAATTATGCCATGTCATAAACAGCAAAACAACAGGTTGCCTTGTTCCGCTGTTCTTTAGCTGAAGCACTAACCTCTGTGACTTAGAGCATAGTTTTCTCTCTTATATATTGTCCCAGCTACAACTCAAGCCTAGTTTGCCAGCCATTTTGGGACAGGAGGGTGATCACAGAGAGAATTCAAGAGATAGAGAGAGAAAGAGAGTGAGTTGATGGGCACATTGATGGAGAGCAGCGCCTTTTGACCAAGCACAGCATTATACCCTTCTTTACCCACCTCAGCTAGGAGCAGCATAGACTGTGCTGATGTCATGGGGAACTGACTGTGAATAAGCAAGTGTTCTACTGTGGCTGACACCCCCCCCCACACACACACACACACACCACCCCCCATCCCCTTGTAACTGCCCCACTACCACCACCACCACCACCATCCTCCCCCCTTTCGCGTTCTCCATGATGACCCCGGGGCCCTTTTGTCTCCCCCACACAAAGACACAGTCAGATGAGATGATGTCACCGCCCGCCTTTTTTCTCGTGGGAGTAAACCTTTGTGTAGCAAAACAACAACAAAAAAATCTTTGTCCAGCTCTGAGTCCACACATATTAGAAGTCGAACGGACTGGGGGTGGTGACGGTGGCGGGTGGTGGCTGGCGAGGGGAGGTTGAGCAGAGGCCACTTCCGTCCCTTTCTGTTCGGTGGCGTGTGACTTTTTTTCTCTCCCTCTCTCCTCTGTCTCGGCCCTAATGAGTCATTCACTGGAGGGGAGCTGAAGTCAAAGCCGGCCAGGGGGGCTCAACTCATTCCAAGCAAGCAAAGGAGTTGCAAAAACCACAGGCAAATAAAATGCAGATATATGGGGCCGAGAGGAGTGCAGAGCCCCCAAGTTTGTGGTACAAAGGCCGGAAAAGAAGGTTATAATGAGCTCACCTCTGTGTCAAGGTGAAGTTGATCAGATTTGTAGACCGTAACTCCCACTCCTGTGTTGCAAGGAGGTTTAAAAGATACACTCAACAAACACCGAACAGACAAAGCAAATATTAGGTCAAGCGACACAACAACTCCTGCAGATGGTTTATATTTATAGATTAGGTAAAGATTAACATGCACTGACCTGTGCAAACATGTGTGTGTGTGTGTGTGTAGTTTTGACATAGAGATAATTAATTCGTTCACTGACATAATTGTTGATTGATTGAAGTCAAGACAATACAAGTATGAATCACATGCTCTTAAATCTACCAGTCATTGTAGACTTGTTTGTTCACAAACTGAATGGGATGCCGGTCGCATGTTAATATGAGCCCTTAAGTCGTGTGTGTGTGGGGGGGTGGGGGGGTTGTTGTGAGGCTAGAAGAGAACATTTTCTGATGTTTTTTTCTCTCTCTCCCTCTCTCTCTCTCTCTCTCTCTCTCTCTCTTTCTCCTTTTATGCTCTCCCTCTCTCTCTGTGTCCCCTATCCCCAGAGTAAACGCTACAAAAGGAAGTTTAGATCTCGTGATAATGGCTCCTTCAGCTCAGCAGGAGACAAGCCCTTGTCAATTCCCCAGATCACATATGACCACATCGACGACAAAGATGAGAAGAAAGACATGCCGTTCTTCCTCGAGGAGCCCACTGGTAGCATGAGCTCAGTCACTTTTCTCACTCCTAAGGATTTACACAAACAACATGAATTTGTGGATAAAAAAAAGAATAAAAAGAATAAAAAAACTCATAAATGCATAAATGAAGCATGATACATATATGATATATTGAAATCTAGTTCAATATAGAGTAATATGGGAATAGATGTGGCTGTCTCTCAACAACTCTAATAGCTTTGCATTAGATTTAAGCACTAATAGGAGAGCTTTACTTTAGTCTGGTATGAAACTAATGTTGTTATGCATGCATGTTATAGGATTGGAACTGCAATTCAGAACAAATTATATCTTTTAACTGTGATCACAATTTACACTTGCATAATGATGTACATACATTAGAGGCTCCCCACAAACAGGAAAAAGGCATAGTTAGTTAAATGCAGATGTTTAGCTTAACTGAGTGCAGTAAAGTGTGGTGAGTCTTTGGATAAGTCAAATTACTCAGCTGTATGTGTGCGTGTGCATGTGCATGTAGCTGTGGAGGTTTCAGCCTATGTAATGTTTGTCCAAACCTGGCTGAGGAGGACAGGGCAGGTGTGGAGTGACCGGTTGGGTGTGGAGTTGTTTGTGTTTGTGTTTAAACTATGCGGATCCCTGCCTCTGGCACTCGCTAAGCCCAGCCTTAAGGTGGACAACACATGGGCTCGCATGGGCAGCTGGAAGTCATTATTTGCACAAGCGATTATAGACTGTGTTTACCTGCGTTGCATGCCACACAGGCCTCATCAATTTACAACATGATTTATTTATCATGACAAAAATATGCACTGAGTGGTCTCTGTGGGGAGTCCACTATAGTTTGCGGTATTTGTATTTGCATTTTCCACGGATGTACAGGTCTGTGTGTTTAGATCTATCCATTTGTTCCGTATTACATTAGTGCCACTTCAGTGACCGTTTCCCTAAACACAAATACGGTTTATTTATAAGTGGTGGTTAGTTCATACACGAAAGCTATGGTAATGTAATGTAATGCAAATTTGCGAAAACTGGATTGATTTAAGTAGCACAGGCAAATATGACCACACAGATTACTCCCGTCTAATTTGTATAACTGCATTAAACATTCTTACGGAAGTATAATGTATTTAATAGTGTGCATTAATACTTTAGCTGGAGAGACATACTGTATGGTATTTATCCTCAGATGAAAATAGCAAAAGGTTAAGTTGGTTTACTTGACTGAGTATTTGGAAACACACTGGCATAACGTTTACTGGTGACGGTTGGAAAAAAAAATAACTAGGCCTCTCTGTGTAAAATTGTGCCTGGACCAAATCTAGTCTCACTGTAGTCATTTATGTTGGCCTTTACGACCTTTGCTATCAGGTGGCATTATCATCAAAGCAGAGGACTTTCAGTGCAAGAGCTACCAGCAGAGAAGTTACAGATAAAAAATGGAATCTGGTTTGGAACTTAATTGGTGGCGTGTAGAGGAGAGATAATGAACAAAACCATATGTCCGTCTGCCTTTGAACTGTGAAAAATCCCCTTTGGAGTTTTTTTAGGACATTCCCTGTGTACATTTACTAATGGATAGCATGAGTGTTTGATGGGGAGTATAAAAACTATATTTATGGATCTGTAACTGTTTTATTAGGGACATTTCAAACGAACGGCCGTGCGAGCCACAATTATATTTGCCCGCGAGAACTTTTCCTCGTCAAAGAGAGCAAGTGAAGATGATGCCTCGTAAACTGGCTAGATGAGATTCACACATCAAAGCAGTGCTAGCTCTACTAGATCTGAATCTGAAGCACTTTATTCATTATCTATCACTGGTGCTGATGTATATGAAGAATTGGTTTGTGTTTGTGTTAAAAGCTGCCATGTCTCTTTTTTCTCAGGCATCACCAGGATGTTCAAGCAGACAGGTGAGCTGATTTTTCTGATTCTTTCATCTGTCTCTCCTTTCTGCATGTCCACTTCTGGGCCTTGGCTTACATTTGGAGTGTTATCTGAATGGCTTGGTGACTACACTAAGCTGTTGGTCTGTGTTGTGACATCTTAGAGGGATGGAGGGAGGGAGGGGCAGATGTTTCCTGCATTGGCTTGGTGCTTGTGTCAATTCTAGGGAGATCTTTAAGTTATTAAGATAAGTAGGAAAAAAAAACAGTTGACCCATGTGTCTATTTAATTGTATTCTCCCATGTTTATGATTGTAACATTGTATTATTCCCTTTTTGGTATAACAAACAGAAGCCACTCATAGTTTGACATCTGAGAAGTTCCAAGAAAATGTTGGGTAACCAGAGAATATAATCAAACTGAATGAAGAACCTCTAGTCATCACACCAGGTGTGCCCGCATCCATCCCCAATGATGTCTCAACCCCTGAGGCAATATTTCAGTCGCCCGTCCCACCCCCTACCCCCCACCCCTCTGTCATCAGCGCTAGTGCTCCCCCAGGCACACTGGCTTTTTTGGGCTGGCTGCTCCATCAGAGTGGTGTTTTCTCCCCCCTCTGCGTTTTGGCAAATTCACTTGTGCTGAGTGTCTCGGGGCCTGCTGGGAAGGAGAAGGAGGAGACGCCAGTGGTGGAGGTGGAGGTGGAGAAGCAGGGCTGGCTAACTGGCTGGGAGCTGGGGAAAAAGAGTGACAGCTTGGAGTTGAGTGATAAACGCAGTCCATTGTGGAGCTTCACTGGTCAGAAATAAAACTGCCGTCATTGTTTCATTTAATCAACATCCGGCTTATCGCTTATCTGTCTGGCTGGCCCTGTCTGTGTGAATCTCTGAATGGGGCTCCCCAGGCTTTGGAAGAGGCGGGGCGGGGTTGGTGTTGTCACTGTGGCCTCTGCTTGTTTTCATTTGCCGGGGCCTTCCAAGCCAAACGTGTCTGAACAGACTGGGACGATATTAATAAAGCAGCATTGTTTGTGTAGTCGATAAGCCCAGAGCGCCTCTGATGAATGAGAAGCACTGAGGCTGGAAGGAAAGCCTGGTTCTCAACAGGCTGCTTTTTGCTCTCCTCTCTATTCCACTCTGCTCTCTGGCCTGGACTTCTGCCTACAAAACAACTCCACTTGATAAGGTCACAGGGGCCTCTGCTGTAATGTTTTGGAGTCTTCGGTCAGTTCCTAAACCAAAAATAGTTGTCTGAAAAAATGAACTGTTAGAACAGTTGGTTTTAACATATGGGCTGTGCACTTTTCTGTGCTTTGTTTAGGTCCCCACAATCTGCTTTGGGCCCCACAAATGAAAGTGGATCCTCACAATACCAAACATCTGTAGTTAAACAGAAAAAAACATTGCATGGTCATTAGTGTAGAATAGATTAGTTTGTTTTTGCATGCCTGCATTATTTGTCTATTTACATCTTTGTCTGATTGCATGCCTCCAGACCCTCACCATTCCTGGTCCTCTTTCACTTTGAGCTGTCCCTCTTCTCCAGGTATTGACAGTGAAGGTTTTTTTTTTCTCATCAGCTCAATTGTATATAGAAATATGGCATAGCACAAGACATTATTGAAGATCCAGGCAATACAGTGCATTGCCACATTCAACAATTCTGATCTGTTTTTATTCAGTGAAGAAAAAAATGGACGGCTCCCCGGGAGACATCACACGTACCAACAGCCTTGTAGATGACATAGACTTTGTCAGTGAGGACATCGCTTTACCTGTTGTCACTGATCCATCACAGTGAGTTTCTTTTTTTTTATTTCCTCATCTAAAATTTCAGCTTTTATGCCTCCATTATGAAATCCATGTTCCCACTCATATCAACCCTTAACCCATCTGTCTGTTGATCCATTAAACTTGTACTCTAACGTGTGTGGGTGTGTTCTACACCACCCTACACCATCTCCGGCTTTTTATGTATGAACCTTTTAAGTATTTTAATCTCCTGGATGGTGTGGGATGGTGACCTCACTGGAAGCAAACAGATGTGTTGGTAGGGGCATTAGATTGGTAGATCATAACATAATCATTGCGTGTTTAAGAGCTGGACACAGGGCAAGCAAATCAAAGTTGACACACAAGGGCAGGATTACATGTTGTGGTTATGTAATTCATAATTCTTGATATACATTGGGATATGCTGGACCAGTCACAATTGGCAGACAAAGGAGTGCATCAAAAAGGAATTGTTTAAATTTACTGTTTAAATTTAAAATGAATGTATTGAAACGTTTTTTGTTGCCACACAGTGTTGTTTCTTGTGCATGAGGTTGAACTGACGCTGAAAAGCGTGTAAAACAAGCTGTTGACTTGGCAGTGTCATTTGGTAAACTCATCATGTTGTTTTGTGTAAACTTCACATTTGGTAAAGGGATCGCAGAAGCTTTTGGGAATCTCTGTCCTTTAAGTGTGTTGGACATTTCGGGCCGACCTTAGAATAATATCCTGTGGTGACGCAGAGTGATATTCCAAGGAAGTTCTATTCCGCAGGTGCATTTCATGATACCCCAGGGGGTCTGGACTTTGCACCGTACCTGTGTCAACAGCTTATCAGTCAGAAAGTATGGTGACAGCGCTTGCAGTGTCCCAGGGACTGCTATGTTGAGTGGCAATGGAATGCAAACCAACAGGAAAATAATGCCCCTAGCCATTCAGATGCAAATTACTCTAAGTTTATTTAAGATTAAATTACCAAAATATGTTTGTATAATTATGATCAGTTCAACTCCAAATAGATTGTTATGGTTTAAAATGTTTTACTTGAAAATACATTTCAGAATGCAGATTGATAGAACATATATATTGCATCTGCACTCTTCGTATGTTCCATGACCTATGTTCTCTGTTTCTGGAAGACTGAGAAATAGTGATACTGTTTCTGCATACTCAATATGACATTTAATGTCTGCCAAAAGCATTATTATTCAATTAAACACAAACGCAGACAGGAAATGTCATTAAATCTATCAGGATTGAATGAATTAGCTTTACGGTTATGTGTGTCAGTAGAATGGCATTGAAAATTGTCGCCCTTAGTCACACGTCCGAGGCCCTGGTTCTCAACACTGATGTTTATTGCACCAACAAAATACACAAACACCGTAGAACTAGACAAACAAGCAACAAACATACCACAATCAGACATACATTCATTAAACACAAAGACAAACTTGGACGTAAATTAAAACAATAACAAAGAAAGACAAAACATATCACTTTTGCCGGCTTGTGGACTAAGAGAAGATACTGTTTTACTTGTTGCAGTTCTTTAGCTTAAGAGATGTAGCGCAACTTCTATCATTACACAGGTAGCTTACGTCTTGCAGCCCCACAAGCTCATTCATTCAAACAAACATTTCCCCGGAAATGACATTGTAACATTTACGTGAATCATGGGAAACTGAGTCCGTCAGATATAGTATGTTTTTTACATAAATCATTGCAGAAAATAAAATACATTTTAATTTTAATAAATCATGATTCATCTTAAATATGTGCAATATTTCATTATTAAAATACTTTCAGTCTGATTGTGCAAATTATGCAAAGCTTGAAGCACATTTTGTTCTGAGGCTGTATGGCTGCAGCCACAAAAATAATTAGCTGAACTTGTCCCTTGACATGGACATTTTTCTTTGGACTGAAATGTATTGGCTAAAAGACTGTTTCTCAGAAAATATGTTTTGGTCACTGAAAGTACTTTTAGGTCACTTGATTGTGGATAATTGCAGGGTTTTCCAAGTTGCGAGTAAATACGTAGGCTTATTGGAACGGCTGTTTTATCTGCACTCGGTATCAGTTATCTTATTGAGAAGCCACACAGTAAACAACCTATTTTTGTCTTGGCACCTGAAAACAGGACCACTGAAGCTTGGGCCATGTGCTAATGTAGGTGTTTGAAATGAGCTCATGTGATTTCATTGGTGCTAAGAGCATGAATTCTCACTTGTCTGGACAAATTGGCCTGGATTCGTTAAACGTAATATCTTTAAATTGGATTTGATGTATTTATGTACGATTTTACGATATGAATGGAAAGTATGTTTGGCGGACATCTCTGTGAATCTCTGTGCTCTGTGAATCTTTGTGTGTGCATGTATGGTTAGGTTTGTGTGTGTGTGTCAATGAGCATGTGAGTGTGTAGACACACCATTTACGGGAGCAGTGGATGGCGGCGGGGTGTTGTCTCATTCTCCCCCATGTACTCTTTGTACTGGTTCCACCCTTCACTAATCCAATCTCACCTCCAGCACTCTGCATTCCACCCCTGATTCAATATGTGCATTCAGCATCCTCCTGAAAGCCCTCAGCACAAATGCTTCTCTCTTACAGTCTGTTGACAAGCCCATTGGTGGCAAAGGTCCAGGACTCAGTCTCCACACAACACTTGAACACAAGAAGGTACCGTACTTTCCTCCTTTTCTCCCCTCCCCTCCCCTCTCCGTTGCTTCAGGGTCTCCTCCATTTATTCTGTGCCACTCATCCAGCTACTTGTTTTTCATTTGCCATCAGCAAACGAGCATGTGATATCGTCCTGAATGAAGCAGGGCAGGACATGAAAATGATGGCCGATATGATCCGATTGAGACGTGATATAAATTATGTTAGCACAGCCCCCGCTGAAATCCCTGGTCTGATGTGATAACCATAATTCAATGTTGTTCTTCAAATCCTCGATCTTCATTCCCCATATCTCTGCCACCAGGAGACCTTGTCTGTGTTTTCCCCTTGCAAACAGTGATGCATTTGTGTACTCTGTGCATAATGAGCAGAGCAGGAAAGTCATTACTCTATCAAAGCTACAATATCCTGTTTGCCAATCTGTCTGGCCACCAATTACAGCAATTATGAGCCTTTTACATGACACAAATAAACCGGAAGCGTGTGGTCGTCTGGTTCTCACACATACTGATCTGTTATGCATGTCCGTCTGGCAAGGAGATGGCTTTCAACTTCTTCCTGTTCATCTGAATGAATCGATCAAAAATCATTTTTACCCGAACATGATGATGTTGGCTTAACATGTGTCTTCAAATTTGACCAGACTGATGCATATTAGATCAGTGTGTGTGAGAACCAGGCTATACTTGTGGTACTGTATAATAATATACTTCCTGAATTCTTCAAAAATAGTAAAAAGTAGTGGGCCCATTCACAAAGAATCCTAAGGCTAAAAGTAGCTTCCAGATCCCAGCTCCTAAAAATAATGGGCTTTGTCAGTAGTAACTTGACAATTACTGTGGAAATCGCAGGTATATGTGATTGGTGTCATTGATGAGTCAGATAAACAATTGCGCCCTCTCAAGATGTCTTTGTCATTCGCCATATTTTACACAAATTGTATTTGATGCACGTTATCCAATACTGGATGAGGGCCACCATGTACCAGCTTGATGTCACCTGCTGGGAGACAGTGGATATTCATGCAAAAGATGCATACATGAATACTTTTATTTCACCCAACACCTAATCAGCATAATAAGTTACTTTTTAAGAAACAACTCCTGAATAACAACTTTTACTGTGATTTAGGAAGTCTTTTAAAAATTAAGATATAATTCTTTGTGAAAACAGGCCCTGACTTACATATTTTTCTGTCCTTTCACGATACCAGTTCAAGTACAATGAAGAGCAGTGCTCTTCTCATACCCCGCTCACTAGTTACGAAAGGCATACAAATGAAAGGTCTAAACCTGAGATGGGGAGAGAGACTGACTTGAGAGTGACAAACTTAGGGACCTTTCCTGCCCTGCCCACGGTGGCTGTATAAACAGCATAACATACGACTCGGCTTCACCTGCACCAGTGGCCATCCATTATAGACTTTATTTCATTAACATACTGCATATCACACAGTCCATTCACCTGCCTGCCCTCAGACCTGACTGACCCCTGACGCTGACATTGGCCCCATGCCTCTAGTATCGCTGGCAAGATGAGCTGATGGGCACTAGAACCTACAGGACATGAATTGGGCTTTTCTTGTTTCTATCTCTCTTTTTCCTTAAATTATTTCTGCACACATGGCTACACGTTAGAGAGGTGTGAAAAGAGTCATGTGAGAAGAATTTAGCTGTGAGCCAGCTAGTGTAATAAAGACACGGTGTAAAGCTGAAGAGACACAGCCTCTGTTGCCTTCAGAGGTGGTGCTGGCATCAGAATAACACAAATGTGAAAACAAAATTTGGATAACGCCCTCCAGTTCTGAAAACCTCAGTGCCCTCCTAACGTCTTAATTTTAATGGAATTCATGAGTCAATGATTCATGGCAAGCATGGCAATGGTCCCCAAAGCCCCTAACTGTACTGCAGAAGAGCAGGCAGTCACAAGTCGTTCAGGGCAGGAAGTTCAACAGGCATGTATACATTAATAGGTCCTGACAGTAGTTGTGTTCTTTCCTATTATGCATTCCCCAAGTGATGTTAATTATACTTTTTATGAACATCAGGGTAATAATCTTTAATCAACGGAAATAAAATGTTGAAAATGAGAGCAGTGGCTTTGCAACCTCTCAGGATCCTGCCGGTGGGTCACTGTGTCCAAATGTAATTAGAGCAGAGATAACTTAATATCCTTTTTTTCTAATAAAATAATAATCTCCCAATGATGTCATCTGGTTTGGAATTGCATGAGTCATGTTCTGCAGTTAAGTGAATATGGAGGTAAATAATGCCCATCTGTCAACAGTGAACATGCTGGTGAATTCTGGGCTAACGTGTGTGTGTGTATGTATGTGTGTGTCTGTGTGTGTGAAAGAGAGAGAGAGACAGAGAGAGAGAAACAACATACAGCTTTTTGCAAATATACATTGGTATCAGTATCAGTCACCAGTCTGTGTTTTTGTCCTTGCTGAATGGGCAGCTCTGTTTCCACTGAAGCGCCTTCAAAGGCACCAGGCTCAGCAGTGGGTTTGATCCCGCTGACCCGCAGTGTCAGTGCTGGCTCTGCTGGTGGGATCAGAGGGCTGTGTGTCAAGAGCCTAGTGCCAGTGAGCACCAGAACCACTGAACCCCACCCTGCCGCCCCCCTCAGCCCCAACCCCGCAGTGTCAGTTCCCGCAGATGTGGCAGCAGCTGTTTGGCTGTGGGCCCTTGGCACTGCTGTTGCCACACCTTGTGGCATTTCACCTCGGATCACCCCGCTCTCCAGCGAGCCGCGACCCTGCCAGTAGGCATCTGGCTCCTGAGAAATGCTAATTTCAGGGTTTGAAATGAAACTGAGCTCCGGGGATCAACTGTGTCCAGCTTGATATTGGGGAAAATACCATTCCACTTCAGCATGACCTTTATGGTTTCATTCATTCTTTGATTGCTCTTACAAGCAGTATTGGCCTTTGCCATTATGTTTACCTTCCCTCAGCTTGGGTGTCCATGCCAGAGTTTGACAAACTTTAGAAAAGGAGGAGTAGAGACATAATCAATGTACACTTGGCTGGTGTCTTGAATGGGGAGTGGGGAACTAAGGCATGAGGGGATCAATGCATTAATATTTACAGCATATTTAACTTATCAAAAACAAACTCAATGTCAATGTTTTTTTTTTTCAAAATCCAATTAAAACTTAGATTTTCAATTAGTTCCTTTAGCAAATTGGCACCCTCTTTGGCAACCACAACAGAACTAAAATTGCTTTGTCACATGTGACCTCATTCTGTACTGTATGTAGACTTTGTTCTATACTAGACCCGAGTTTTAGTGGTTATTTCCAAGTTGAAGATTTTCATAAAGAACGCACAACACTGGTTAATGTTCTTGATAGCTCTTTTACCTTTCACAACCTTCCTACTTCATCAAAACAACAATAGTTTTCCATTTTACTCTATGTCTCCATGAAAGCTGTCTGTGAAGGGATTAGTCAACCAGCAAGAGCTGTATGGTTGTATAGAGCTTTGAGTTGGTTATTTATTTTTTTTCTTTTGCCTCACTTTCTCTGTTCCACCTTTAACCCCCCCAGACCCCCTCCCTTCCTCCACCCACCCGACCACAGGCCTCCTCTCCCCACGTACTCTGATTAGCTGCTGGTTGCCGTGGTGTTTGTTTGCGTAGTTGAGGCTCCTTTCTCAGCAGGGGTCAGAGGAGGTGTGTCGGCCCATTACGCAACACACATTCATCCACACACAATCACGTATATGCATATACACAGGCAAACATACTCACACACACACACACACAACAACACTTGCACACACTCAAACACACAGGCATGCCGGCAGGCAGGTAGAATTGCATTGCATCATAGTGCTCAATCTTATCAGCCTCAGCTCTACATAAACTCTGACACCTTCACTATGTGTAAGGCAGGAGGCCTGCAGGCCATGTCTCCAGCAAACAGACCTTGAAAACACAGACTTCAGAGCGAGAAGATCACAAAACCATGGAGCATGGAGGTCTCTTTTTTCAACCTTGTTTTTACTTTTGTTCTTCCCGCACATATTGCATGTGGCTTTACTGCCCAAAAGCAAGCAGAATTAATTTATTAATTATCTTGCCTCCTCAGGCACGTGACTTGAAAATATTTATTTCCTTTAATTGTGCAAGTGTGAGTATATAGTGTGAGAAACCAACAGTAGTGGCTGTTTGTATAGTAAACCCCTCTGTGTACAGAACTTGTATTTAGGAAACATGTCATTCAATAAACACAAACCAACAGTTCCCTAATAAACACAAGCTAAAACCCCTTTCAGAAAACAATGCTAATGTCAAAAATAACGTGGTAAAATCATTCCTCGAAGAAGTAAATAATTTCCATTTTTTTTTCTTCCTGGCTTTCATTGGCCTTAACAACTTCATAAATAACTCTAACTACTTTGACTTTGGCCATTTTGTCTTTTTCCATTCTCTCTTTAACCTCTGAGTTTAAAGAGTAGTCGGCATCCCATAGCCTTAAGCAGATCCTCTCTTTGCTGGAGGGGGGTTTCGAAGAGCTTCTTAACAGACTAGTAAAAGTCGGTGTGGGACACCTGCAGGATTCCATTTAGACTCTCTCTAATTGGATGAACTGCCTCACAAGCTGGACAGAAATGAACAGCAGTGACGAAGAACTAAAGAATGTGTCACACGCTGACAGTTGGAAAGGTACTCACACTCAGGATCCACCAATATGTTTTTTCCCCCTCCTTTTTGTCCTTTATACTTAATACACGCACTTGAGAATGAATGCCAGTGTGTCAACTTTCTTGAAACGGTGTTGTCAGCATGTTTAAATATGTTTAAACACACACTGACGTTGAACTGAGAAAATAAGTTGAACTGAGAATTTGCTTTCTGCATGTTCCCGAAAGCTGTCCTTGTTCCGGGTCTTCCATCATTCTTTCCCCAGCCTGTAGGAAACTCATTTTCTGTTCTTTTATTGAGGAAACGTGCTTTGTCTTGGTTTTGCACAGCATCTTTAAACAAAATCTGTTGTAGGCCTTAAAACCCACTTATCCTCTCTGAAGCGGCAGGCGGGGGAGGTTGTGGAGCGAGTAGGTTATTTCACAGCAGTAGCAGCGGCCGAAGTGTGTGCACACACTGATCCATCATCTCAGGTTTGTTTTGTGTCTTTGGAGAGAAAGGCCAGTCTGTTGCCACTCTAAAGAGAGAAAAGAACAAATTGTGCCCCAGTGTCTTGAATCGGTGCCAGTGTGGAGAGAGAAAGGGAGGGAGAAGAGGGAAGAGAGCGGGAGAAGGGAGAGGGAGAGGGCGAGAGGGAGAGAAGCAGGGGTTGGGCAATAAAGCAGCCACATACTGATTCATCTCCCTGGACGTTGCAGGCCTGCAAAGGCAGACGGTTGTTAATCTCATAACCAACAAGGCCTCTGTCCCACTTTGCACATATGCATAACCAATATTTGCAGTCCTTATGGAAGTTATAACTGAGGTGGTTAGATGTTCTTTTTTCAGCAGCTACTCTAAAATCCAAATACAGGGTAGTGTTCCAAATACCACTGACCTGCCTAGTGGAGACAACATTTGTGAAATCACTAATTGGCAATTTCCTGATACATTTCATTGATATTAAATATCTGAATGCAATAATGCAAGGGAGACAATGTATTGAGTTCCCCAATCAACATAATGTATGTGCAGAGAAGCACTGTGAGGAACTTTTGCACTGACTTAATGCTTCATCAATGTTCCATGTAAGATTATTAATGGAAGCTCATTGTGCAATGAAGCGGTGTAACTTGATAAATCTTGACTTGACAGCAGGTATCCTCAGTGTATATAACCATACCAGACCAGACTAATAGCAGCGGTGCTGTAGCAAGGGCTGATGCACAATGGCCTCCTTACTGCTTAACCCTGACTCTATGTATTGTCGGGGTCAGCAGTTCCCAGAGGTTGTGTAAAGGTCTTGGCAGTAACACATCCTTGTTTTGGATTCCAAAATGTGCCATCATACCCCATCTTCACAACTGCACAATCTCATTCAGCCCTCTTTATTATATCCTCCACAAGAGCAGTTATCTGAATGGGAGCTAAGATTTTGTGGCGACAAATGCGGACAGTTATAATTGTTATCGAATCAACATGGAGCTAGTGAATATGAGTACATTTCAGAGACTTTCAGCCCTGGTATTCTTTTGCACTTCCCCAGTCATGTCTGTTCGGTAAATCACTATCATTTTGAAGATCGTAGTCGTGCGGTGTCTCCTTCCGGAAGGTTCCAACATGACATCAGTGACGTCTCCTTGAAGCTGTTATTAGAACCCCCACCGCAAAATGATGATTCAGGCGGAATCTCTCCTCTCCGTTTTCACCATCAAAGCAGCCATGTCGGAGAGGCCGTTGGATGCAGAGCGAATTCCAGAACAAAGCCCGTTCAAAGGGTTAGCGCTGCTTTTTTTTTACGAGACAAACGCCAGACCAGGGCAATAAAAGGTTCCTCCATAAAGTGCTTTAATGAAAGAGTGGGTTTCATTCGAGCTGTCATTGGATTCACCGGATTAATGAAAACGCAGCGTTGCCGTTAAAGGGGAGTGTTTACGCCCGCAGTGGCTCCTTTTTATGGACGCTGATCCTTGCTGGAGGAATGCCCCCTAATGATGGCTGACCACAGCTGTGAGGGAGCCGAAGGAAGTCCTGGAGTAAAGTGCCAGGCATGGCCGAGCACACTGCCTCTAACTGCTCTTTGTCACCCTGCACTTTGGCTTGTGGTTAGAGGACTAATTTTACAGTGTCAGGTTGTTTGCTAATTCACCCAAAAGCACAGTGAAGCTGCTTTGCTCCACAAGTCAAGATTTTTTTTTCGATTGTGCAGCATTGTGTGCTGGTGGCTGAGCAGGCCCGAAATGGTGCTTAGCTCTTCTCTGTCTGTCTCTCTTACTCTCCTACTCCAAAAGGCTTGAAACGCTTTTAAAGAACCAAACAGGGTGTACTGACCCAAGCAGAACATTTGACATAGGGCTACATCATAAATTAAGACAGCAAGAAAGATACGGACGATGCTTACACATTTTGTTCTTCCACAAAAAAAGACAAGGCCTGATAGGTTTATCTTTGCGCTAATCATTTGAAAAGAACAGCACTGAATATTTCAAGATGGTCTCCTCCCCAGCAGTGCCTTTGAAGTTGTCCCGCAGGGGTGAGCTGTGGGGTCGGAGAGCAGTGCAGTAATTAGGTGAGTGTGTGTAGGTTGGCTTTGGGCCGCTCCACTGGCTCCATTGTGCTTGCTAGCTAGCGTGGAGGCGCAGTGTAGCACAGTGCACCATATAAAGAGTCGCCCTAATCCGTTTAAACAATAGACTCGGGCGAGGCAAGGCGACGAAGAACCCCCAGTTTCTCCCGGCCCTCTCAGCTCCTTGCAGCTATTAATCCTGCTTCTGTATTTCTCCTGGCTAATATATTTCCTTTGCAGTGCCATGTTAAACTAACACAACGGGCTAGGGCCAGGGCTTTTTGGCAGTAGAGCGTGTTCTTTTTCCTCCGGTACAGGTCGTCCCCTACCACGACAAATCGAAGTGAAATTAAAAAACGGAAAAGAAAAATAAACTCAGGAAATTGCTATTTTTTTTCTCCCTCTCACACACTTCTTTTTCATATTTTCTTTTATTATTATTATGCTCCCTTCTCAGTTTGCCCAGCAGAAATGCAGTGGCTGGGGAAGTGATGTCATGTTTTGGTTCTTTTGTTTTTAAGGAGGGAAAAACATGACTGAAATTACTGATGTATTTATTTGGCAAAGTCTTCAGCCACCTTTCGCCCTGCTCTATTAATGGCAATTACACTGTTTGGGTTACGATTCTTCTGTAATCCTGTCTGTGTTCTGTGTTCTGTCCACTGTTCCTTGTCTCGTAATTGTATTGACTGACTTTGTTTCCCCTATGATTCCGACTGGATCTGTTTTCCCTGGTTGCTCTGTTTGATAAGTGATTTCATTAATTACTCAAAATTTATTTTAATATGCTGTTGACTCCATGCTAAGCATCAGTGCTCAGCGTGGAAGTGGGATTTGTTTGCACCGCGCACAGAGTGTCCTGGAGTAATTACCCTTATCACTCGTGGATCTGGCTGGCAGAGAAACCCAAAAGTCGCCGTAATACTCCTGCCCCCTCTCTTCCCCTTCGTGTCTGGAGGCCCGAGTGATAGACTTTCGTTTGGCTGACCCGGGCCGGCCTGTTCCAGAGAGCTTTTGAATGAACACAAAAAAAAAGCACACTCAGTTCCTTAACCGGATTTGTACAAGTCAAACACGTTGACTCTTTTCCCGAGCATACTCAGCCATCTAAATCGGCTGTTAGGTCAAAGTTTTAGCAAAATTCACAGATTATGAAAGGAATTGGTAAGGAGTTTTCTTCAGGAGAGAGTCCCATATGTTACACTGACATAGGTGTGAAGAACTGTGGAGAGAGTAAAATTGAAGGACGGAGATATTTGTATCATATTTGGAAATGACTACTCTGCTCTTACTCAGAGGAGAGATCAAGGTGCATGAAAGAGAAAAAAAAGAGCGAGAGAGTGAGAGGCAGTTTTCGGTGCCAGGACTCCTCAGCTCCCTTTGAGGTGTGTCTCAGCACTCCTTCTTTGAGCACCTGCATAAACACTAGCTACTTTTCTACCCTGGCACTCTCTCTCTCTCTCTCTCTCTCTCTCTCTCTCTCTCTCTCTCTCTCTCTCTCATTCTCGCTCTCTCCCAGTCTCTCTAGCTAGAGTTTCCTGCTCCAGCAATGAAAACACAGAGCACAGAGGAGCACCTGAGTGGACTGTTTATCTGTGCGCCCTCTCCCCTGGCTCATGGTGTATGTGTGTGTGTGTGTGTGTGTGTGTGTGTTTGAGTGCCTGTATGTGTGTGTTTTAGGTGGGCCAGTTGAGACATTGATGTGGGTGCTGTGCATTTATTCAGGTGGGGCCCTGCTGCTCTGATGTTGGCTCTCTAAGGGTATGCGTGTTTGGGTGTCGTGCTGAGTGACCAGCATGTTGGCACAGATATGTTTCTCAGACACCCCCCTCCCACACACACACACACACACACACACCTACAAATCAGCATACGTAGACACACACAAATGCATGCCCTCTTGTTGGAGCCAGTGCCTGGAAGTCCCTTGTGGTTTGACCACATGGGCAGAGCCGCTCGCTGGTTGTGAGAGCAGGTTGCACCTGAGTGAAAGAGCCTTTCTCTTCTTTGCTCGCCAAGGGTGGAGCACCCAGAGATGGTCTGTGTGTTTTTCTGTTTATATCACACATTGGTGGTTTAGGTGTGTGCTTGGCGACTTCCCCTCCTGGAGGTTAGCTGTGCTTGTGCTATGTGTATCTAGCGTAACGCGATTAGGCTTTTTTTTTTTTCCAAGTTGCCTTAAATGGGGTGGGTCTGGGTGGGAAGGGATGGCCATATAAGTCCTGTTGAAAGGGAAATAGCTTCAGTCCTCTCACTCGGAGACAGGGATCACTCATCTCTCTATTTCACCTCTGCTGACCCATTTAAGGGCATAGTGTTTTCTGGTTGTGTGTGTGTGTGTGTGTGTGTGTGTGTGTGTGTTGAAAGATTGTATAGAGCTCCAATGTATTGAGATTTTTACTTTTTTGCAGATTTTGTTATGAAACAACTCCTAAACAACTAAACATCACAAAATAGATGGTCACAGTAGTAGTGTTATGCCTGCCCAGTTATATGTGTTTTACATTTTTTTTGTGTATACACTTTTTATATGTTCTACACTATTCTTCGGTTTACTATTTACCACTGTGCGTGCCACAGGGACATACTGGACCCCAGTTATGAGCACTGCTCGCTCACAGGGCCTTTTTAAGGGCCATTGGAGCCAGATGTTGTGGAAAACTTGCAGCAGATCATTTGGGGTAACAGGTAAGGCCAAATGAGAGCCCCCCCAACCCCCCATACATACGAACACACACTCCACCCCTAGAGTCCTAATAAGACCCATGCACTCCTCATTAAAGGCCTCCCAGGGGCCACAGCCTTTAGTGGGACTAATAATGCTCCAAATAAGTCACTGAGAGTGTTGAAAACCAGTCTCTTTTTTGTCCACAAGTGTATATGTGCTAGAAAGCCCCACTCCAGCGACGAGCTACTGGAAAGTTACGGCCCATCAGTTATACAGCGCACCACTGGGTTCTGGTGAATTAAAATGAGAAAAGACAGCGAATAGTTAGTTTATTTTAAAGTGGTACATGTTTGAAAGAGGAATATTTTTTAACAACCCTCAAAATAAGTTTATTTTGAGAGAGTTGCACAGAGGTACTGACTGAAAAGGTGACACTGAAATGACTTTGTTGCCAAAGTGGGACATGCTAGTAGGAGATGGGATGGCATTTTGCATGCTTGCGCAAAGATCCAAGAAATTCTTGTTTTATGAGCGCATTTCCTATGACCACTCTTGACCAGGGATTTTACTGCAGGGGTCAGCATGAGATAGGGTTAGAGAAGGGGTAAGATAAACAAGGGCTAAATAAAGAATGGCAGTGAAAGACAAACACTCAGTCACTTTATCTTTTTCATTAGCTTGAATCCAGCCTCAGTAACAAAATGTGCATGCATGCTAGAGATCCTATCAAGTACAAACCTTCCACCTTGCTGCTTCCCATTTTGGTCAACTTGTGCCCATAGGAGATGTGGATTTGGGGCATTTTTTCAAATTCTGAAAAACAAAAACGACATCCTCTGATCCATAGATCTGGCCAGCACTTAAAGTGAAGGGATTATAATTAGGCATAAGTAGGTGAAGTTAAATGAACGTTTTCCCTCCTCTTAGTCACTGAGTATTTTGCAAGGGAGCAAACGAAGGCTTGGAGTCAGTGGAGCGTAGCATGAGTCATGGGCTGGGGGCTGGAAGAAAGCATTCGTCTCAAGCCGGGGCCCTTTTATGATGTGATTAATGAAGAAAAAAAAGCAGGGATAGAAACATTTCAGAAGGAGCCAAGATTAGAATTCAAAAGCGGTGACGCATCTCTAAAACCTTTAATCTGCGAACAAAAAATAAATAAACTTTCGAAAAAGTAATCTGTCTGTGTTGTTACATCATGCTTTTACTGCATGAGGCCAAAATGCGAAAATGACACGCCTTTGATCAAATGTGATCCAACTTGTCAGTGAACCTTCTCAGTCTTTCAGTGTTGCTGCATAGAAGCTAAAGTTCAATAGTGAGGAGTTAGTTGTTTACGTTGGTTCCTACAATTAGAAAGAATGTGTTAATTCCTACAATTACTTTTTGACTGTAGGTGATAATGCAATGCATTGTGTTTGGAGACAAATGTCCCTGTTTGCTGGAAACTTGAAGGCCTTGTTCCAATCCTAAATAAGTTTGACTGTTTCTATTTATCGTGCGTCTTTGCCTGTGAATGTAGATTGTTGACTCAAGATTTAAATTTATTTTTGATCGAATACATTCAAGAGTTCTACCGTATTTCAACACACCACATCTGAAATAAACTGTCAAGGGACTCAACAAACAGCACACCGGCACCTTTGGTGGTTTTCATTCACGGACTGAAACTGCCGTCATCTTTGGAACACTTGCGAGCTCCTCCAGTGTGGGGGCAGGGAGGTCTTTCCCTCTTTTCTCTGAGCCAATCAATGACAGGCTCAGCCAGCAGGCTGTGCTGTGGGCGCACCGCAGCTGACCCAGGCTCATATTTACATGCCGCGCAGCACAGCCTCTGGAGGTAGGACTCGCTTCCCGGCCTCTCGTAGAGCGCGTATTTACTCCAGCAGAGAAGTTTCCACAGCAAGCAGGGGGTGGGGTGGGGTGGGGGTTTCAGGGGATGGGGGGGTGTAGAGTGGAGTGAAAGTGGAAATGTCACTGTCGAGTGTTTTCCAGAGAGTTTGGATGGGTGTGCCCTTCTACAGCAGTAACCCTCACACACACACACACACACACATACATACACCACCATTCTCCTTCCCAATCCAGCATGGAATTCATTATTCTATATATGCAGTGGTTCCGCTTGGGTTGGAATTACTATAGTAGCCCCATCCCTTTGGACGAAAAAATTGCGTGAAATTGCTCAATAACTTTGGATTGAAGACATATTTTTCTTGTTACAGGGGGTGGATTTGGTCTGCTCTTTTAGGTTTGTTTTTATTTGTGTGTGTGTGTGCATCTGTGTATATAGCAGAGAGCATTGGACAGTGTTTTTTTGTACTTTGTTTTCTCTGTGTAAACAAAAGTATTAACACACTTTTAGTTGGTGCATCAAAGCATAATTTGATAACATGAAAGAAAGCCATCAATAAGACTAAGTAAAAGCTATGGTGCATGCATGCACTGTATGTGCCTGGTGCAGTCATTGAGACGGCATCTATTGCTGCCAGGGTTCCAGATGACACTGGGGCTCCAGTGCAGTTTGAGCCAGGATCACGTTGAGCCTGGGCACAGCTCATAGCCCTTTCAGGAAATGCAGTCGCACTGTTGGGAAGGGAGATACTGGAGCCCTTGCTGCCGTTTGTGTTTCTGCTGCTGTCTAGTGCAGTGCCGCTGCTGGTGTCGGCTGCCAGCTCTGTGTTTCCCTGGCTTACGGGAAGCGGGAGAACTCTCCAGCCCAGACGCACATCTGTGACTCTCTCATCCGTCAGCCTCTCTCCCTGCTACACCTCCGAGTGCCTGTGAGAATTACGCTCCTCACACGCAAAACAAATCAGGCCAAACCCAACCTCCATTTTTCCATTCTTTTCCTCCTCCTCCTCCTCCTCCTCCACACCCTCTTCTCCCTTCTTCTCCCTCCAAACCCAGCGTACACTTTCAGTTCACATGTTATTTTACCACTTGCTAAGATGGTACTCATGTGCCAGCGCATAGAAAAGAGATTAAAAACAATAGGTGTTGTCTAGACGCTGTTTTGGAGCAGATGTGGTGTGTGTGTGTATGCGTGTATAGCAGGGTTGGTTGAGTGACGGTATTGTTGGTGATGGTGTGGGGAGTGGGTTAAGCCTTAGATGGGGAGTGTTGCTTGGAGCCCAAACAGGATATTGTCGTACACAGACACGGATTCCTGTGCGTCTGTCTGGAGATTTATTCCCATGCAGCAGGCGTGGAGCCGGCACGCAGCGAGAGCACTGGGCTGTGCCATGTCACTTTGCCCGCTCTCCTGTTTCACTCCCTGCAGCACACACCTTACTCACAGCTATTGTCTGCCCAGGGAGGGGTGAACCCGTGCAAGAGAAGAAAGGAGAGAGAAAGAGTGTGTGTGTGTGTGTGTGTGTGTGTGTGTGTGTGTGTGTGTGTGATAGAGAGAGAGAGAGAGAGAGAGAGAGAGAGAAGGCAGTTTCGAAAACAATGCTGAAGGACTATGAAAAACAACCTCAGAATTTTTCCTTAGACAGGTGGAATGTACAAACATCCTCTACCTTCTTTCGTGAACAACGAAAAAGAAAATCTTTTGTTTCATTTTATAGTTGTCTCCACTCTCCCCTCTCATCGTAAAAGTATTTCCTGATGTGGTGTAACAATGAGAGGAATTAGACATTTTCAGCTGGCACGAACAAAAGAAAACAAAAGCACCATGGCTTGTGGTGTAACCTAAGATGAACATTTCTCTCAAATGATCAGCACTTGGAAACGCTGAACTACCGTGTGGTAACTACTGCACCAATTCATCTCTGCTCCTTTTCTGTAATTGAAAGAATGAGCACTAAGGCTCCTTGATTCTTTTCGCCCCAACCTCAGACCCTTACACTACCAAATACCACTCCTATTAATTCAGACTGCGTTTAGTAGGGGAAGTTTGCTCATTGAAAATCTTTGGATAAGACTCTTTGGGCGGGGGGGGGAGACAGAAAAGAGAGAGTAAAAGGAAAACAACAACAACAAAAAAAAGCAAAACAGACTAAATGGATTCACCTACAGTAGAGGAGCGGAGCTGGAGAGGGCAATGGGAAAGCAATAGAGTGTTTGTACTACTGGCCCCCATCTTGTGTGCTTGTCAAGAGCATTAAAATGAGCTGTTTGTGAAGGCCTGGCTGCTTGGCAGAGTGGGGTTTGACACTCGTTTGGACAAGGGCTCGCTCAAGGCCCTGCACTAGAATTCCAAATGGCCAGGAGAGAGATAGAGAGAAAGAGAGGAGTGAGGGAGAGAAGGAAGGAGAAGGAGAGAGAGAGAGAGAGGGAGACTATCCACTGTGAAATGTGGGAAGCAGGAACGGTGCTCTTTGCGTTGGGATCGGACCAGGGGACAGAAGGCCTGCCATTTTCTACGTCTCATTCCCCGCGCAAGTGTACCAGAACTAAATGGAGTTCAGGAAAAAGCTTGTTTTGTAGTAGCGGCCATGTCTTCATTCCTTTTTTCTCTTGAGTGCTGTCACATCATTTATTTTTCACTTTACACTGAGTCTTGAAACATAAATGTGTTTAGTTCCTTTACTGGACCATATTCTGTTTTGATAAAACAATAGTAGAATCTGTATGGGTATCCAAATTCACCTATAAAATGTCACCAAATTTGATTAACATTTAAAATGATATAGTGACAAGTATTACTTATCAAGGTGTGATTATTTATCAAGGTGTGATCATATTTTGTGCATGTTTCTCTTTTAGATATAGCTAAGTATATATATATATATATATATATATATATATATATACATCCTTAAAGTGTTTAGTTATGGCCTTCTTCTTGTTATTGAAGGTTATTAAAGGTGTGGCTAATGTGAGTTGGAGTCTAGAGTCTTGAGTCTTGATAGGTGCTGATATGATTTCTGTTTTTGGCGGGAGTGGCGAGGCTCATGGGCGGATGTGGTAGTAGTGTTTTGGCCGTGAACCCAGAGCTGAGGGCTGGTCAGTGGAGGCGGAGGTGAGGAATTTCTGTGTGTGTCGACGAGCTTCAGCACACAGCCTACGCAGTCTCAAAGCAAACAGTTGAGAGAGCAAACGAGCAAGAGATAATACAAGAGTGAATGTAGAGCAAGAGCGAAGTGAGAAACAGAGAGAGAGAAGAGGAGGAGAGAGAGAGAGAGAGAGAGAGAGAGAGAGAGAGAGAAAGAGAGAGGTGGGGGGGGGGGTAGGAAGGAGAGAGTGTTTACAATCATACGTTTCTGCTTCGCTGGCTCTCTGCTGAACTCACAGATCCACGGAACTCAGCAGCACCAACTTCCTATGCTAGTTTTTTACTCGGAAGGTGTGAGTGTGCTACTATACTACAGGATGTGTGTATGGCGTCATTGACGTGATGCTGTGTGTGTGTGTGTGTGTGTGTGTGTGTGGTAAAATAGTTTGGTTGAATATTTGGTCTGACCAGATCAGTTCTCAGAACTCCTGCTCCAGAATGATTGAGTTCCAGTTACGCTACTGGTTATTCTCTGTATTTCTTGAAAATAACTTTGATAAAAGACACACTCATTTCTGAGAGATGTTTGGTAGTTTTCACTATTAACAGTGACACTTGTGTGTTTTCCCCTTCAAATAAAGAAAAGAGCTTACTTTCTAAAAGCTAAATATTCTCTCATGAGATAAAATGTCTCTTTTTTGGTAGTATTAATCTAGGTAACTGTCATTCTAAAATCTGTTCATAAATGTGGCAGTTGGGCCTTTTCAGTAATTTTCCCACACCCAAGTCAAAATTATTTAGATGTTTTGTTAACTTTTTTTGTAATGATTATCTTTTTCAAACTCCTGTCTACTAACAGAGGCTGAACTAGACACTCCTCAAGTGTAGTCCCGCCTTACGTCAGTCACAGAGAGAGTGAGACCTTGCCAGGCTTTGACCTTTCTTCATGCCTGTGTAGACAGACAGAGAGAGGCTGGTGTTCCAGCCCAGGGGGGGTTGCCTGGCAACTCAGTGCCGTGGTAACAATGGACAAAGGCTTCATCGCTAGCTAGTTTATTTTAATCAGTTAGGGGCTGGTAGACAGCAGGAGAGAACTTGCGCTTGTTGGAGGAAAGAGAAAAAGGAGAAGAGGCATTGTGTTGGCCAGTGGATTGTATTTTCAAAAGACTTCATTTCAAATGAAGAAAGAGAAGGAAAACTCCAGTACAGCTGCAGATGTGTTAGTCAGTGGGTTCAGTGGGTATGCTAATAGGGAAACTTTATTCTTCTTGGACTCTAGGGACACTCATTCACTGTGTTTTAATCTTACTTTTAGTTTTAAAAAGACCCATGGCAGTAGATAAACACTAACACTTTTCACAATCTCCAACTGGGACACCTTGCCACAGCACTTTCAGAAGCCGCTATCTAAAGAGACTCCTGTATGGTGCTGCATCATGTGTTCTGAATAGATTTCACTTGGCTTAATGTGAAGCAGAACATAATCAAGTCCTTGAAGCGCTGACAAACGAGGCATTTTATAGTAATGGTTGAAACGTAGGATGTATTAGTGTCCCAGCACATATTTATTGGAACTCAGGACAAGGAAGTCAAAACGGGCACTGCCCTGGTCAAACCGGGAGATCTTACCCAGTCACCGTAATCTAGACTGATACCAGCCAAGCTCAGCCCCGGATAGGCAGCAGATACAACAGAATTGCTTGTATTTTTTTTTATCAGATGTCAAGATTACTTTCTTAAATACTAGAATGCAAAAGAAGTAGCATTGCAGAGGAAAAGCTATTGACTCTATAGTATAGGCCTCTGTAGTATTTGCATACACTCATGCATACACAAACACACACACAAGCGCACACACATACATACACACAGAAGCCTTATACCTGACCAACTCAAAGCAGGGTCTGTTGGACAGCATGCATATTCATCTCGTCCATCCAAAGTCCTCAGACATCCTTCACATGCTTTAAATTAACATTACAATGATGGTAAGTGCACAAAGAGTGATAGAATGACCTTAAAATAAATCTTTTTAATGTGTAATTTATATGTAGATGTATTTAAAGTTGCTGAACCTTGAAATCTTGTTACGTTTGTAAGCAGAGAAAGCAGAAAGGAAGCCTCGAACAAACATGTTATTTGTGTAGGTCTATGTACATGTTGCCTGTTGCTGAAAATAGGCTACTGTGTGAAAACGGTAAAACAGTGAAACATAAAAATCCCAAAACTGCTTTGTAGAAAGCACAAGCTAGTAGTTACGACTACTAAGGCTGCTATAGTTACTCAGATTTGTGTGTGTGATTTGCGACTTCATTTGTAGCTTTCTCCTCTCTTGCTAGTTTTGCACTCTCCCAGTGACCTGTTTTGTTGAGCCCATTGCCCCCGCAACCCATCTGCCCCACCCCACCCCCACCACTCACCACCATCACTACCAGGTCCAGTCCCTTCCCCCACAGGGCAGGAGTAACAGCACGCTCTACTCCCCAAGTCTAATCAGTAGGGTGGGGGGTGGCTGGGGGGTGGGGGTCAGCTGGTCGGAGCTGAGCTGTTCCACATGTGCGCAGCCCGTCACGTCACATTAAGCCTCGGGCCTGAAAAAGAGCCCTGTTCACACACAGGTGTATGACTGGCTTCTCCTGCAACCCCCCTCCAGCAGGGCGGGAGATAGAGGAGCCTTATACTGGACTCCAGTCAGAGAGTGGGCCTCCACCCATCCACCTCCTCCACCTTCCCTGCCTTGTGTTTCTGCTACTGCTTCTGTGCCCATCAAACGAAATGCAGAGGAGGGGGCCTGGCATGAGTTTGAGCAATTACCAGCTTTTACACGGCATGTTTGTGCACCCAAGGCAGCAAATATGGAAGCTTGGAGCAAAAAAAAAACATGCTGGTAACACGGGCTCTAAACTCAAAGCTGCGTCTGCCAGCGGACCCCAAAGTCAGGGCTGAGACTCTCAAACATCCATGGTTGTTGTGCTTTGGAGACTCAAGGAGGATTTTCAAGAATGGTGTGGGAGTTGGAAAGCAGCGAGGAGGAAGAAGGAGGATTCCTTGTATAAGCAGCTACTTTTGGAGACTCGTGCTTATGACATATGTGCGGGGTTACACAGAGTCTCCCCTCAGCACCAGTTTTATTACATTCTCTCTGCCGGTTGTCACTTTTCGTATGCAAGCAGCAAAAATCCAAACCCTTGGCCCTCTGCCCCCTCCAGCCTGGGTGCTGGGCAACCATTATGCATCCATACCCGCACAGAATTATTACTTTTAATCCTCCTAATTGTTCGGTTTCATAGAATGGCTCTCTGTCTGCGTGGAACTAATTCTGTCTGGGCATTCAATTTAATTCGCCACACTGGGTCTAAACCTTTTTTTAAGCAGCCACCCCCCTCCCCCTCTAAGAATATAAACCCCTTATCCGCAGCACATTGCGGAACACTGAGCGACTTGTGCACAGAGTAAATTCTCAAGAGCCCATAAAACATTCTTCTGACATTTCTGCCATTTGCACTAATGAGGAGGGCTAATGCGCTAAGGTATGGTGACCATACTGCCACACAGCCCCCCGAATGTAACTAAATCAGCAAAAATCAGCCTAAGCTACCATGAAATTAATTGAAATGGAGATGCATAAGCAACAAAACTGGACAGGAGGTTTGTTAACCATAAAAAAAAAATACAATAAAATATTAGATGTACTCTTGTGGTAAAAAGGGGCCGACTGAGAAGTGTGCTGTAGTTGCAATAAAGGCTTTTTTGTGTGATGCGATGTATTTATATTATCCCTTGAAGCGTGAGGGATTTTGTAAACAAATCGGTTATTTATGTGCCAGCTTGTGTGCCTGGCAAACAGATGCCTCCTCATCCATCATCGTAATCTGTCAGCTTCCAAGGAGCACAATCATCACATCGCGTGTACCATTGACTTAGGTGCACTGGCATTTCACAGCTTGCGAGTGTCTCCTTGAGCGACTCAGACCTGTTGCCGAGTGGATAGCATCAGAGGTTCATTATGAGAAGGGGAGGGGATGGGGCTTTCCTTAATCCTTCACCACCCCCCAAAACTCCCTAAACATAAGCATTTAATACATGTGGGTCACCTCCCGAGCTCGGAGGCCTGCTCTCGTCTCGTGATCCTTGCCCAGGCATGTCATCTTAAGGAGCTTGCCTTTGTGCAACAATGCCACCATTCAGGTGACGTCAAAGTCAGAAGTGGAAGAGGTGATGGGGGGAGACTTCTCAGGTGTGAACTCAGCCTCTGTAGATTCTGGCTCATATTAAATGACCTCTGAGGCTGACCCTAGTCGTAGTGGTGTAGGAGGGAGGCAGGGGAGTCGGGGGTAGAGGGGTTTGGAAGACGCCGCAGTGTCCTGCCAAACTCTGCCCTCTGAAACGCTGGCCTCCCTCCCGTTTTAATCAGCAGCTCGGGGGGTTTCATCATCTCGGCCTTGCTCCCCTGCCGCTCCCTGCGCGCCAGACTTCTGCCTGGTACCGTGTGTTTTATCACAAGCACCACCCACCACCCCCAATGCCATCCTCCTCTAGACCATGCACCCACCCATCCCTAACACTTCAACCGTTACCCTGCTCGCCCTCAGTAGATGTAGCCTGCTTGCTTGTCTGCGTGCCTCCCTCCTGCTAGGCCCGCTTGGCCTTTTGATGGGAATTCGCGATGAGATGAGGGGCCGCCGCTTTTGATGTGCAGCGTTCCTCTGGGGCTTTGATGTGGAGCCGGGCACGGCACGCTCTGCGCTCATCTGTCACTAGTCCAGCTGCTGCACCCAACAGCACCCCCCCCCCCCCCCCAACCCAACCCCCAACCAGATAAACTCACCTGAGCGGCGAAGTGCAGCACGAGGCTTAACACCCACCAGCATGAGAATGAGGCCTGGCAGCAAGAACACACAATACTGAGAGCCACCCACACAAATAGGTATGCTGCTGGAGGTTGAGGAAGGGTGCCAGCAATTACTTAACATATAGCTAATTGAGCTGGCATGACAGGTGGCCACACCAGGGTCACACTTTTTGTATGTAGTGGATATCACACTAGATGTGCATTCCTGCTATTTGTGGTATGCTCACAGTTCTCCCTCTGGCTTCTTTCTTAAGTCTGTAGGTGGATCTGTATCTGTTGGGAGTGATTTTTCATATTACACAAAACTTCCTGCAGGATAATAACAGACCATCTGGACAAATGGCAAATGAATAGACCCTTAGCAAGCAATATTGGTGCCATGTTTGATATCCCAAACGAGGGCAGAATAACATAGACTTACATAAGTGTTTGTATTTGCTGTCATTTTTTTCTTTTTTAATCACACAGACTCAGGTGCAAACATTTATTTGCGATTCCTAACCTTCACAGTCAGATCCATGCAGAGCGACATTGAAACTGCAGATGAAAAATGGCACAAAAAATGGCACAGCTAAAAAATGGCACAGCTAACAGTCAATATAAACTCTCGACTGGGAATCCTGTCAAGTCATTCAAAATGGAATTTGTTTTCTGCAGCTGCCCAAAACAATTAAACCAGTTTTGTGTTTTGACCTTAGCTTCACAAGAGCTAAACCCTGGCTAAACTTTAAACTTGGAACCGAGAAGTTTCCATGAATGGACGATCAGCAGTATGTGTTCAAGCTGCAGTTGTTAAATTGCTTTGACAGAGCACAGAGTTAATGTCACTGAGCTTTCTTCTACTATAGCATGAAAATCGGCAGCATACTTTATAGGCTAAACGTCTATTATGTAAATTGATGTTGCACAGGACTGCTTACAGCTTCTTAGTTTTTGGCGTAAAACTGGTGGAGCTACTGAAAAGGCACACAGGCAAAAACCTTCATACATTTTCCAGAGCCTCACTGGTACTAGAAGATGCTAATTAATGTCATAAACCCTATTCGTTTATTTTGTGGTGGTTTCCTACACTACACCCAGAACTGCACAGTGGATATCCTGGTGGAAATACCCTCTCTGTGTATCCCCCCTTCATATGACTAAATACCATCAAAATTGATTTAGAGACTGTACCAAAATAAATGGTCTTTTAAAAAGAATACATAAAGTAGTATCACTAAAATCCTACAAAAAGTAGTGCAATGTTAAATAGTGTTTATTTTTAGTTCTTCAGTGCTATAGTGCATAATAATTTTGTAGTAAAGGTTAGCTCAGCAGTATAGCTTTTTTGTGAGTGATGCATTTCGGGGGTTCTTTAGTTCCCTTTTACACCACTGTTGATGAAATGATAATAACAAAACAGGAAGTTAACACATGTGTGTCAAGTTTCATATCAGCTTTAAAACATATTTCCATGTTTTCAGAAATGCTCTATTTTAACTTCTTAACTATTTTGAAAGGGTCTGCCAATTTTGCAGTCAACTGCCAAGAACCAAATAGTGTGCAATATTTTGGGGGCTAATTTTCTACATAACTGTAGCATACCAGAAGTTTTAATTCATACATCTCATTCATAACAACCACTTGGCAAACATCTTTAAGCAGTGCAATGCACTGGGAGTGCCCAGGACTCCCAATCAATTGAATACTGACATCTTTAACTCTGACGGGTCTAGAGCTTTTCTTTTCTTCTGATTTCTCCTTTTTTCTCTCTATGCCTCTTTGTGAAGTTGTTTTGTGAGAATGGCTAGCCTGAGTTAAGTGGTGATGACATTGGTATACATCATGGCCTTTGAAAAGCAGAGGCTCCCGTGGCCTAAATGGGGCACAAAGAGCCCATAGAGACACCCCAATGACTAAAGCCTCTGTACTGGTCAGTCTGTTTTTAGCTGAGACAGTGAGAGGATGGCCAACTGCTTTCAAAGAACACATCAAACAAGAGGGGCAGTTGTAGTGTCTCTGGGGGGTCCATATTCATTTTCGTTCGCTTCCTTTTTTCATGGGGTTAACTTTTTTTCTTTTCTTCGTGTATCCCCTTTCTTCTCCCTCCTTCTATTTCTTCTTCTTCTTCTTCTTCTTCTTCTTCTTCACTCACTATTTCACTCCCTAAACAAGTTTCATTGTGAACTTGTATTTAAAACAATGACTGGCAACAGAAGCAACTCCCTCAGTCATGGCATTTGGTGTTGTTTTCACTTACCAATCTTACTACTATGTGGCTTATAACATAACATAGTAACTAGGTTCAAATAGCAAGTTTCCTGAATCTTTGTTTAGGGAAGTGAGTGCTGCAGTATTGTAACCCAGATATTATTTTTAGACAGAAACTGCAAATAGAGGCACAACGTGTCTCTGCAGGATGTGTTGTGGAGGACTTGCCTTCCGGTGCTTCTGCTTGACTGCAAACTCAAGAAAGTAAATAAATAAGCCTCCTTTAACAGAACTATGTATATTGTCCATTGTATATTTGACAAAACATCAGACAAATAAATACAGAACACATTTTGCTTGGGGTTACCCATTTTTGTGAAGGATGTTTAGCTTAGCAGAGATATCTTTGTAATCCTTCTCACCACCTGTGGCAATGCAGTCATGATTGAACTTTACGCCACCTCCCCATCCCCCCCTCACACGTCTCATCCTCATGTCTGTCTTTGCTCTCCACCCCGTGTCGATGTCTCATAGCACCCCTCCCCCACTTTCCATGTATGTGAGCAACACTAATAAACCTGAGGGGCACCGGTTCTCTCCCTGCCTCTCAGACCGTGAAGAGCACAGCTATTAGATGGCCAGTAGAGGCACAGTTCGAGAGGTGCTGTGCGCTCTTTAGAGACGCCGGGGGAGAGGGAGAGGTAAGGGAGAACTAGGAGAGGAAGGAATAGACTATTATAATAGCCCTGTGTGCGGCTCTTAGCCACTGCTCATCAAACACGCTAGCCTTGGCTTCCATGGCCATTCACACCTGATGCTTTTGGAAAACCCAACAGAAATTGAAACACACAGACCCACACACTCTCACACACACATGCACACTTACGTACACAAAACACACACTAACAGACTGAAACAAACACTCTGACAAGCTCGTAAAGAACATCTCCCCCAAATGCACACACACTAGCATTTTCACATTTCCCCGCAAGCTCATCCCCACATGCACACTCACACACACACACACACACACACACACACACACACACACACACACACATGCATTCAAGCTCCAATCCTTTTTTGATGAGACGGTGTGTCTGATCCCTGTTTGCTGACACCACAAGCTAAGTATTGCATCTCTTAGCACTCCAGTGGTCCAAGCAGGATTGAGCTGCTTTCCAAATAAAGGGACATACTCCCCTTTAACAACAACAGCCCCCAAAAAAATCATAATAAGACCACAACCTCAGCCAGGGTGAAAGGGTGGGGTCCACAAAACAGACCCCAGTTCATGTTGGTCAGAGCCCAGGCGTCTTTGATGGTGTTAAAAGCTCTGGGCTTATTTTCTCTCTGATTGAAGTATTGTATTTGGATATGAAGAGAGGCCGCAGCACTGCCTGAGAGTTACATCCATTTGTCACGAGTTGCTTGCAAAGTGAGTCGAATCGGCTCGTCGAGACTGCCCCAGTGTTGTTTTAGCTGAGAGTCATTTTATGCAAAATATTAATCAATCACTCCTTTTTTCTCTATTCATGAATTTTAACGACTGGAGTTCATGGCCACAGCCTTTGAATAAATTAGCAATTGGTTTTCCCACTAAGTATGATTTAGTCACAAAAGTGAGAGATCATATACCCCAACCCGAATGGAAAATGCTACAAATATCAAGCCTACAAAGTTTTTGTAAAAAAGTAAATTTGTACATTTATGCATTTATACAAAAAGTGTTGTAAAGTGTAATACTCTATGAGGGTTTGCACAGTCCTCAGTAAAATATTGTTGTTGGATGACGTCCAGATTTCCTCTGACCGTCTGCCAGATAAAAGCTCATCCAAGTCGTCTCCAATCTCAAGATGAATTTATGTTACTTCAAAACCTGTGCAAAAAAATATGGATAGGGCTCTGAAGTTTTCCACTCAGCTTGGAGTGAGATTTGTTTTGGTGTGGTAGGTTAGGGGGCTATCGTGGGGATGATGCTGGGGGTTCCTGCAGGGGGCTACTTTGGTCATTTCTATAATTTATGCTGTTTGTGTGTGTGTATGTGTTGGGCCCCCCACATGTAAGAGAGAAAGACAAAAAAGAAAGAAAGAGTGTACTTTGTGTGTGAGAGAGAGATATTGAGATGGTCTGATTGTGCCCACAAGTCTCCGCGTCCATAAAACACTTCCTAAAATAATGATCTAAGATTAATTTTGTCAGCAGTAATGGACAAATGACCTGGCATTGTAGTAAAACATATGTCAGATGGCTGGTTGTGCATGGTTTCAGCGACTGGACAGGAATATTATTATTTTTAGAAGTGTTGAATCAGGTCCATCTTAAGTTGAGAAATACTTTAAGTAGCAAAGCATCAAATAATTTGTTCTTATTCATTAATTGATATGAAATTATATTTTCTATATTTTCTATGTTTTTATTTAGGCTTATGTGTACCTATATACGTACAATGCTTGCACATGTACAGATGCCAAATCAGCACATTTTGACAGCCTACAAAGATGCACTTTAAGACAAAAAGAGGCATGAGCTTGCGGGAATGGCATGTTTGGCATGAGAACATGTGAGACCCATCAACTGTGTGTCTTATGCACAATGTGTGAGACTTAAGAGCCTGGATTATTGAAATGCAGTTTCTGTTGTAAGATTGGTATTTGTTGCAGAGCAGTTGACAGAGGCTCATGTGTTATGGTTTGGGCCTGGGGCTGACCTCAGAAAGAGGTGGAGACAGAGTGAGCTGACTTGGTCTTGAACCTTACCCTACCTTAATAGGAGGCGCATGGGTACAATTCATGTTGATCTTTTCACACTGTGACATTTACTGCAGTTTTCTTTCCTTCATCTTTTGGCTTCGGCAAGACTCAGTCTGTCAGATTGTCCGTATCAATAACAAATGGTCTTCCTTAGCCGAGTGCACAAAGGTAGGAGGTTCAAGGCAATGGCGATGGTTTTCTTGTTTCAGAAATAAAAACCTCCCAAAATGCATAGGAAAAAAATAACATGAAAAGGGTAGCTCGTACCATTTGATGTGGAAGTGCAGACTGCCTGTTGTAAGACTCTTAGAGGTTTCTTGGAGGTCAAAAGCAAGACATGTTGTTTTTGTTATGGCCAGGAACACTGACTGGTGCAGGCTGTGGTTTTGCTGCGCACAGGTTCCTCTGTCTTCTTTTAGGGCAAGCAGCATGTGAAACACTGCATCTATCTCACCATTGCTGCTTGAGTCTTGCTTATATGATGTGGTTTTATGTACTTTCTTTTCAGCTGAAAAAGTCACACACTTGGGTTGTCATTGTTTATCATACTTGATGAATCACATGCGTTTATGCATGAGGGAGGTATACAATGTCTTCTGTTTTTACTCACATAGGATTTACAACCTGTGTAAGTACATTTTAGTGTTTCATGTATCCTATATTTCACATTAAGTTCTTTTTGTGTACAGTACTACAGAGACCACTATTTTTTTGTGGCAAAGAGATGACTCTTATTAGGTCCATCTGTTCTACAATTTGAGAAGTTGTCTTAGTTGTCCTAATAATGGCTTAGTCCCATGTGCATGCTATGTCATGGCAACAATGTAAATTACATTTGTCACTGACTCAATTCATCCTGCAGGGCTGTGGTGACTATCGTCATTACACACAGCCCGACAGAACATTGCACAGTAAAAATAACATCCCTTTCGCCACTCATGTTTACACTGAGAACTTAGGCGAAATTCAAGTAGAGAAATGTGAAGTGTTGCTCAATTGTTTAAGACAAGAAATGGTTTGGATAAGCAGTGACAGTCACACACTACAAAAACACACCACATCTGAACTTGAGCTGTCAGAGGCTGAATGGAGAGGGAAAGTGGCTTGAAGCCTCAAGAAATATATCGTGGAGAGTGCTGTAGAATGTGCTCACGCAACGCAGAGCCCATGATAAACATGCATGCAAAAAGGCGAGCACACACACACACACACACACACACACACACACACACAAACACAAAAAAGGTTGAGAGAGAGCGAGAGAGAACCAATTTACAATCAGTCCATGTTTGTGCAGTGGCACTGCTTCGCAACCGTTTTCAACTGCCATCTTTGACCTCTTTTGTTTTTTGACAGTGGCAGTGGTTTCCCCCCCACAATGAATGGTAAGGGGACTGAATGCGCATGAGGAGGAAATATCCCGCAAGCACACTACACTCAGAGGATCCTCTCAGGCTGTTGCCTCACAGCTGCTTTGACTTTGTGCAGTCATCGGAACCCAGAGAGCCCAGGCATATCGCTGGCTCCACAACACCACAGATAGTGGAGACAAGAGGGAGACAGACACTCAGAATGAGACTCTGATTAGTGGCAAAGAAATAGACATCTAGAGAAAGGGGTAAATAAAGGGAGAGTGAAAAGAGAGAGAAGAAGAGACAAATAGGATAAGAGATGACTGCGTAACAGTTATTGGCAAAGTCAGTAACGAGTAGTGAAAAAGGAAATGACCTGAAACACTGTCTGAGACATAGGAAACCATACAATAACGGCAAAAGCATAGAGGTCTTTTTTTAACCAACGAGTAGTCATCCTGTCTACAAGCAGAGGAACTTGATGTTTCGATGAGCATTTTGCATTCTGTGAAACAATATCATCCATATATGCGCGAACATACATTCAGAACATAAACCATGTGGCCTGAAAGTGCCTTTTGTATTCCCTCAATTAGCTAGATTTGATATTCACGTTTGCACTGAATTTTTGCCCTTGTTATTATGGTTCATGTCCTCCCAGATATAATCACGTAAAATTGAGATAATAAATTACAAATACTTTTTAGACACAGAGCTCAGGATTGTTTTTTCATGATTGGTGTCAATGCCAGCTTGATGCTTGTTTTCTGCATTTTATTTGTTTTTACCTTTATTACTATTTGTTTGCTGGACGAATTCGAAGTGTCCCTCGAACTGGGACAGTACTAGTCGCGCTACTATGACGCATGTGGCCCACGAATGTGGCCTTAGAAGCATGCATCCCCTGGAATGGGACGCACCATATGTTATGTCATTTTTCAAAGGGCAATACTGATAACCTGACAAGACCTTAATCTGACTGACAATCAGGGAATCACCCTTGACTTTCAATTTGCTATACACAGCAAAGAAAAGTGCTAGTATTTGAACTTTTAAGGAACATTTGTTATTGAATGCCTTGAGAAACATGTAGTAGCCTGTTGCACATATCACTGTCTCTTCTTTCTTTTTGCACAATCTAAGAACTCAGTAGACTGGGCACGAAGTATCAGTGGCAATATTTGGAGGTTCCTCAAAGAAAAGCAGAGGCATTGTCAAGGCATCTCCGTTTTATTTGAATTTGAATGGCTAGCGCAATGACTTCGACACACCAGTGACATTGAGCACCAAAGAATAGGCTGTTTGCAAAAGGCCATTCTCATCTTCATGGCCTTTCACACATGTCATAACCACGTGGGAATAATGCGATATACAAATGCCCATCCAGATGTTCTCTTCATAGTGCCCAAATTTGCATGGCCTTTGAATGATACTGATCACAACCAGCGCTAACAATATGACAAATGTAATGTCACAGGCTATCATGCTGTGGCTGAGATGGTTTGATAGCTCACCTCTATTTTTGTTTGAACTGTGAAAATTTCTGATGCGTGTGTACATGGAAGGACATTTTACTGCCAACACTGACGTAATACTGTTTCACATCAATCAACTCTTCAGTCAGACACATGAAAACATATACTATACTACAAGAAACATGGATTATAGGGACAAAATAAGCCCGAATCCTATGGCTTGTTTATAGCCATCCTTCACTCCAGTGCTTCTCTCTGGGTTAATTGAGCTCCTGCCATGCCTGCCTCTGTGTTTTTTTTTTCACCGCCCTCATTTGTCAGAGCAGACAGGGCTGAATGGGGGAGAGACGTTAAACAAATCGAGAACCTCCTCATCCTCCTCCCCCCACCCTTCCATCGCCTCCCCCACTCTCGTGCAAACAGGGCAGAGCAGAGGCAGACAAGTGCAAACAGGGTGCACACAAAAGAAAGACGGGACCACTGGGAAGGTGGGGGTGGGGAAGGGGAGACGGGCTAGCCAAGGAGTCACCACACCCCCCACACCTCCACCGCCGCTGCCACCGCCTCTGTGACCCCCTCCCCTTTCTGCTAGCGCCCCTTCTCTGCAGGGACTGAGATCATATCACCGCAGAAAGATAGGTCCAGATATCGTGACTCCCCTCTTCTACTCTCTTCCACTTAACAGAAGCTAGCTAATGCTTACACCACCTGTCTGTCTGATCAGGTCAAAATGAAGCTGGTGAAGGGGTAGGGTAGGGAGTGTGTACGTGTGTGTGTATGTGTGTGTGTGTGTGTGTGTGTGTGAAGGGATTGGGGGTGGTTTGGGAGAGGCAGGTGGGGTTGGGGGATGGGTAAAATGAGAGTAGGTAGCAGAGGTCTTAAATAAACATATCTCCTGTATAGGGTGCAGGTGGGGAGGGGGTGGGGGGGCAGGTGTACAGTGGGAAGCTTTGTGTGGCCCCTGGAGTTGCAGTGGCGTGAAGCTGTCATCACCACATGTCCTGCCATCTTTGTCGCAGCACACAAGGCCATCCTTTCAGCCCAACGTATCTTTGTTTGCAGAGTCGGGTCCGCTGGCGGTCCGCTCATATACGGCCGAGCTTGGCCATATGGCCCTGACCATGGCACAGTGGGAGAGCACGCCTCTCGGACTCGTCAGTCGAACAGCACTCAAAGCTCTTTTGCACTTCTCATAACGGGTTGCTGCAGGGGGCCCCCTATGTGAATATTGGGTATGCAATAAATTGGCCGGTCTTCATGTAATGGTGATCTGCACAATCCTCATGACATCTTTACTGTTGAATTGGGCCATTGTTTTCATCATATAACAATGTGATAGCTTTATATACATCAGGAACAATATTTCTATGTATGCAGAAATGTACACATTAGGTAGTGATATTTACATGTGTATATAGTTGTACAAGTAGTAAGAAGTACATGTGTGTGTTTGTGTGTCCAGGAACAGTTTTCCCTGATATAAATGGGCTCAGTAGTGTATGGTCTGATTATTTCATATGTACACCATGTGTCACCCGGTGCACATGTTAACTAAATTTAGTGTGTCAATCAGTAGTTTGTGGGGTTGTTTTGTCTTTGACCCACAGTTTCCTATGGGTAATCCCAGTCCTGTTTGCTGAGCTTGCCCATCAGGGTGCACAGTGAATGCCACAATGGAAAAAAATCACACACACACACACACACACACACACACACACTTGTGTTGTAAGGATGAACCCCTCGAGACTGGTGATGTTCATGGTAAAAGCACACTTCCTATTGCCATTCTTCATGGTCTAAAGGAGAGGAGCTCAAAACAGACTGTGGGAACAGGAAATAGAAGAAGGACCCTGTTAAACCAAGGGTGATTTGTTTAGCATGTTGTAAAAATAACACCAAAAAACAAAACAGCAGGAGAGAAAAAAACATTTAAATCCGCTTGATGTTAGTTTTGTCTAAAAAGGTAGTTAATTGAAAGAAATTGAAAAGTGTATCAGGTTTAGACAGCATTTTTTAAACTTGCCAATGAATAATGTATTAAAAGACAAATGAGTTTCTCAACGAACACAGCCATGTTTGAATGGTTCTTAAACATCAAACGTGAATGCACTTTCACTGAGGGCTTCTGTTCTGTCGTTCTTCTGGCGGGCGGCACATTGACATCATATGTCGTCAGTGTGTTCGAGTGGCACAGTTGACTTTCACCAGGCACCATCTGGTTTGCAGTGCCCCCTGGTCAGCAGGATCCTTCCTGGGGTTCTGCAGGGGAGGGAGGAGGGGGTCACGTCTGTGTTTGGCTTTGAACCTGGCCCTGAAACCCAGACTAGGGGATGGGGGTGTAGGGTTGCTGGGGACAAGGGGGATTGGGAGAGTAAAGTAGCCCAGGCCTGTATCTATCGGTGATGGGACAATGGGTTCGGCAAAGGAGAGGATTGTGTGTGGAGGGGTCTGGTGGTGATGGTGGGGGGTGATTGTGAGGAGAGAGGTTAACTCTTTGTGTTAATGGGCCTTCCTCATGAATGGATGAATGGGGTAGGAGGGGTGAAACACTAGCCCCACTGCCCCCTTTGGTCCAGTTGGTTTGCCGGACTGGTGGGTGTCTGTAGTGGAGGGGTACATGTGCGGACTGAAGGCTAGTTGTGTGTGGATGTGTGTCTGTTGGGGTAGTCAAGGAAGGAGGGTCTTCACCAACAGATACCATCAATTACCACATGGAGTCCTGTTCACCATATGGCCAGTGGCCATATAGAAAGGGTCCGTTCAGCACCCAAGCCTGCATATGTTTCTAGCCATCCATTATAGATAGGGCTGCGCTGTTGCCTGGGCAGCGCTGGACGCAGAGAGCTAGTGTTACAGTGTCAGGGGGCAGGATTGAGTTACACACCCAGTGAAAGGAAAGAGAAGGGGGTGCTGGGGTGGAGTAGAAGGAGAGGAGAGGGGGAAGGGAATTGCTTGTGGGGGGTGGGGGTTATGGCGTGGAAACCCCACAGTTCTCAGCTGCTACGCTACCCCGGGTCTGGGCTTTGACAGCCAATGCACAGCTACTGCCAGGGACAAACGGCCGGGTGGCACTTGTGCCGTGACAGTTGTTACATTTTGGGCTAAATATAGGTCAGTCATTTTGCCTTGTGGTTCTGGTTTTGAATTGATGGAGTGTGCTTGGTGAATGAGGAGTTGAAGAAGAGGGGAAAACAAAAACAACTTGAATGTTTACAGGGCGTACACATCCAAGAATACAAGAGCTAGACAGACGAATGAGACAGTATGTCATCGAGACTTTGTCTACAGGACAGTCTCAGAATAGCAAGCTGCTGCGGCTTGAGTCAGACTGGTTTGAAATTTGTCTGTCAGTGATGCAGGATTGAAACACTGTCATGCAGATCCCCATCACACCCTCATAAGAGATCTACATGTGACCAACTTGACAGAACTCCTCTGATTGTGTTGGGGTTGTGGGAGAGAATTTCAGTTTGTTTGATCTTTCATCTTGGAATAGAGGGTGCCAAAGCAACAAGAAAACATCTGCATGGTTCATCTCCCAGAAACGGATCAGAAAGAGAATTGTCTGATAGCATCATGGCCTGTTCCATCCTTCTCGGTTGAAGCAAATCCCTCTTTTTGATTGCTAAAAGCTCCAGTGCCACCAAGCTCATCAATATTAAATCCCACTCATTTTACGAGACAGCTATAGAGGTGATTGTGTTGCAGATGGACCACAGATTTTCAATGAGTCAGTCTTTTTTTTTAAATATGTCATTACAAAACAATGGCCTCAACAGCCTGTATCATTGATGTTGTGGTTTATTTGATCCCAGTCTGAGAAATGCACGCCTATTTGGGCAGGGCTGTTCAGCTGTTACTGGCCGTCCATTGGCTGGTGTGCACTACAGTAGCTGCCAGTGTTGAGCAGGCATCTGCTGTGCAGAGGGCTCCTGCCTCAAGCCTCTGTGGCCCAGGTTGCATTTCAGGGAGGGCCAGTAAAGTGCAAAGTGAGTGGCAGGTGTCAGAGCCTGACATGAGGGGTTATTCATGAGCTTTGGGATCTGCCACTGAACAAAGCTGCTGTGAAGTCATATTATGCCTTGCTGCCAACCATTTGGCAGTTTAGCAGTGAACCTTTTACAGGAGCCATTCCCACAGGCAAGTGGTTTACATTGTGAAATGAGCACTTTTTTTTTCCTGGGTCCATGCAAACACAACCCAACTTAGAGAAGCCATTTCTCTTTGTCCCTGGTAGTAGCAAGAGGACCAATTCAGGGATAGAAAGCAGTTCCATATCCCAATTCTTCTCCCATGGAAACTTCCTGTTCTCTCTGTGAGCTTGGTGAGCTCTGTGAATCCTCTTTGTCCGTGAGGCATTGTCTGTCAATTGAGCATCACAGAAAGTCGTCCGTATTTGCTCTGTGCGACCACTCTCATGGGAACACATGGGTCTGGGGTCCCACGCAGGCCGGCCACTTAAGACCCCCCTCCACCACTCTCTATCCCTCTTTCCCTTCCACCAGCCGGTGTGGCCCCAGCCCTGCAGCCAGGGTGAGATGAGCAGGCCTGATAATGACGAGAAAGACAAACATGGAACCAGGGAGACCGAGGAAGGGAGCAAGCCCACAGGGGGCTGCAGGGGCCCAGCCACATGGAGTCCTGCTTGGGCGGAAAGGCCACCGGTGAGCTTGCTAAAGCCCCCTAAACCCAGGGGCTCTATTGTGCTGGGATTTTCCACTTGGACTGCACCCCCACCCCTTTTCCACCAATGCCCACACCCCCACCTCCTCTAACACCCCCATCGAGCATGGGGTCCATGTGAAAAGGACCCCACCTGTAATCCTGCAGGAAGCCCTGACTGGCTTTTGGCTGGCACATCAAAACACCGGGCATCGTGTGTCCCTTCCGTTCACATCGCCCCACTCATCGGAGAGAAGACTGTGATATATATTTATGCATTGTGCACAGGATGAAGAGAGAATGAATAGAATAAGGAGCACAGGGGGAAAAAGAGAGACGGACAAGAAAAGAAAAGAAGGGGCTTTGAATCCCGTGGTGGAGGACTAAGGAGCTGCGGTCTCACGCAAGCACACAGCTGGGCTGGCACACAACTGGAGTAGAGAGTCTGGCAGAGCTTAATCAGTTCCAGTGCTGCTCCCGCGGCTTGGCAGTGCCACTCTGCTGACCCGTCACCATCTATTTTCCTCCAGCTCCCACTTTGCCATTCAGGCAAACTGCCCTCTTGCCTTTTACCCCATCTCATTACTCTGACAGTATCTCAGGATTACTCATTGGAGCTATGTGTAATACATCAAAAACAAAAAATGACCTTAAATCAGCAACAAAATATTAAGAAACATTATGTCAAATACTCCCCAGCATTGTGTTAGGGTTAGGGTTAGGGTTAGCTTTCTTATAATGTCATCTGTGACCACTGTATCAAATACTGTGTTAGCAGATGCAAAGCTGTATGCATCTAATTTACACTACTCATTTGAATTCTTTATTCACTAGCACTGCGCACATATAGCAGTTCAAGGTATCCTGTGTTCCAGTCTGTAATCTTTATAAGGAGGATATACATCATCATTTCACCATGGCCTTTCTGTCTGCACCTTTCCTGTTTTGATAGGCAGTTCTTATCAGCCAACCACAGGTTTGTGCCTAAATATCAATAGTGTGTTGTGATGGGCCCTGTATCTAGGTGTGTCATCAGTCAGCAGACTTCCCAGTAACAGTGACAACAGCGGGAGCAATGTCCGGTCACACGCCCAACCCTGGCACAGTTCAGTTAGAGCGCCCCACCACCACCCTCGCATTCTCATCCTGAACTCAACTGGGTCTAACTGGTTGAGCCACCCCTGCCCTTTCCTGCCCTTTCCTGCCCTCATGCTGTTATCTCAGCATCATCCGCCTGAGTTCACTCTGCATCATCAGCAACTGAAGTGGCCCACACAGAGCACAGATCTCCAGTCTGACTTCGATGGCTGGGACTCAAACATCCATCCAGCATCCAAACACTCCATCCAGCCTAGTGTGGTACACATCTATTGGTTGTCATTGGTGGTACTCAGCCGGTGTTTCTGTCTGGTGCTTTTCACTTCCTGTTAGCTGTGCTGGAGGAGTGGTGGCGAGGTGAGACTGTAGCCATTGGACTGAGGCCTCGCTTGGTGGAGTTTAAACACACAGTTCATGGCACATTTGCAACACGCTTCATGGGAGATGCACTGGTGGGAATTTGTGGGGGCTGATAAAGCATAAAGTGGGGAATGGGGGGGCAGGGGTTGGGGCGTTGGGGGTAGGGGGTGTTACTTGCTTTGCCAGGCCCAGTCAGAGTGGTTTCATGGAGTACTGCTCTGGCCGTGTTGCTTTAGTCAAATCCTCCTCTTCCCCTGCAACACTAACGCTGGTGGCCGGTGGAAGAACTGCCCCACTGATGGCTTTTCGGGTCTGTGAGAACATAGGGCAGCCCAGAGGAAACCTCACTTCCCAAACATCCGCATGTGTATTTATGAGTGCAAACATACGGGTGTGTTTGTGTTGGGGTATGTACATGTAAGTGTGTGTGTGTGTGTGTGTGTGAGAGAGAGAGAGAGAGAGAGAGAGAGTGAGAGAGAGAGAAACAGAGTGGTATGTATTGTGGTACTCGTTCTCACATTCCCACAGATTGCTAGTAGTGGGCAGACAGGCCACTATTTGCCACATGACTTTACTTGTTTATCTTACCTTTTTAACCATGCAACCAGTTGTATTTATATTTTAGTGTTAGGGTGACTATATCATAATGCAATGATCAATGTTTGTCAATTGCACTGAAATATTTGGGCTGTGTGCACTGTGTTTTAGGCCTATTAGATTTTTTGAAAAAAGTGTCAATGTGTCAATGCTAGGGTACTACATGGTTAATTGTCATAGGATCTTTAAATGGGTCTTTACTGATTTTGAGAGGCTGTTCCATTTATAATATATCATGGTAATAATGTACCTATATTGCATCTGGAACCAAGTCCCACATGAGAGAAAAGAACATTTAAGACAGGCAGATTAGACAAGCATTAGATGACACATCGAATCAACACCCACATTTATAGAAGCACTAATGCCACTGTTTGAAAATAACTCAATCATATTACAGCTGTTTTTACCTTTACTTGACTTGCTTGTCATTTGCTTGTCCTCCTCCTTCAACAAACATCTCTGTTGGAAATGCATTCTTCTTTGCTCGCCGTAGCTCAGAGTCGGCCTCTGGGTGATGGGAGGCGGTGCCACGTGAACGGCAGAAAGAGGCCAGCACACACATGTCTTGCATTTGGACATTAAAGTGAGCGATTATGAGATTAAATCTGGAACTTTAGTGATAGTCTCCCCAGCACACTTGCTCTCTCCTCTCGGCCCGTCACGTAGATATACATGAAAGCTATGTGGTGATACAGAGGCACGGCTTAACCTTGCTGTATCAGACAGCACGAAATCTTGGACCTTCTGTAGACCTCTTTGTACCTTTCTCTCTCTCTTTCTCTGTCTCCCTCTCCCTTTGGCTTTTTCAGTCTATGTCTCTGTCTCTTTCCCTCTCTCAAAAGAATGACTGCTACCTTTTTCTTTTGCAGATAAAGTTTACTGACAGTAAGGCAGCGATGATCTGATTGTTCCCATTTACCAGCATTGGAGTCTCAGAAGAAGCAGGTCTAGTGTTTTTGCTGTGTCTAATTGGGGTTACCGAGGTTGAGTGGCAGGCAGACTTGACTGACAGACAAATTGAAGGCCTTAATAGTTGCTTATTGGAATAAAATTGAGTCACATGTGCTGCATTATCATAAAGTCTTGCCGGGAGCAGAATATAGGCATATCAGATGCAATTACACTTGCCCACCCCCCTTCCTACTCTGGGGCCTCTCTCTCGATTAGCCAGTGGCTGTAAAGCTGTTTTATTATGTGGCGAATATTGTTATACTTGCAATAAAAATAAAACAGTGGAGGGTGGAGGAGCAAAAAAAAAAGCACAGCCAAACTTAGGGTTAGGGGTTTTGTGTAATTGCAGGAGCAGCAGCTTTGGCCATTATGGCTTGAGTTACTCATCTAGCCTCAGTGCACCCCCAAAGAGCTGGTAGAAGGGAGAGCAAAGCCGCAGGTGGTTGCTGCACCCAGGGAGAGCCTAGTAGCATGGAGTCTTTGTGGGTTGTTTTGCGACTCTCTTCATGCCAAGCGATTAAGTGATGAGGGTCTGTTGGCCTGCTGCCCTGATGACTTGCGTGACTGCTTTCCACGCGAAGAAAATGGGTGAGAAAGAGGCCGGGGGTTCAACGTTGGGGAGGGGAGAGGTTGGGGAGTCCATACGCAGCTCAGCACAAAATGGGTAAGGGGGGCTGGAGAAGGAGGGGGTGGGGTGGGGGGGTGCGGTGATAAGGGGGGTGAAGTGGGTGGGGGCTCATGAACATCTGGGAAGAATAAATCTCCAGAGCTTTTCAGCGCGGCTGGACTTTCTCTCTCATCAAGGGCCTCACGTGATAGGACCTGTCTGCCTGCCTGCCTGCTGCCCGGGGGCCTGAACGCTGAACGCACGGAGCGCTCTCTGGCTCGGAGCGGCACCAGGCAGAGCCACGGCCTCTCACTGATCCCTTCATGTGTCAATATGAAAATAAACATCCATGTCCCAACCAGTCATTTCCAGCCATTTCCTGTCAAAGCCTTGGGTTATTGATGACACAAAATAGACCAAGCCTTGGGTCACCTGTGTTGTTGAACTGTGTGCATGTGGTGCTAGAAGGTGCTATTTTTGCTGATGTTGTTTTTATAATCATGGTTGATAATAAAGTTGCATGCCTGTGAAATGGCAGCAGTGTGCCAACCCGAAAAGCCGAGAAGCATGGCGTGTTTACACTGGAGCAGGTGCTGCTCCAAACACAGCGTGGCATGCTAGAGGTGTGTGTGTGTGTGTGTGTTGGGGGAGGGGGGGGTTGGGGGGGGGGTCAAGGGAGTGTGTATGGGGGTAGGGACTGCACCCAGATGTGCCTCACGTTTTTGTCTAAGCTCTTCAGAGCTTCTTTTGTGAAAATGTTCTAAGCTTCTATGAGACAAATATGTCCCCACCACACACTTCCAATGCCCCCACTTCTATAGCACTAACAATCAGCCTCCAGGATCAGGCCAGACCAGGCAAATACTGCTGTGCTTCATGGTGATGCAGCATCTCATCCCTTTGTCTAGGCTTTTCACTTAGCACTGTAGAAAGACAAGAAAAAAGGCGGGAAAGTTCAGACACAGCCAGTTATGACTCAACAGTTCACATGGGCGGCTTTGATGTCAGGAGCTTGTATAAAGCTTCATGCCCCGACTTCAGGGAACTAACACTCTGACTACCCTCTCAGACCACATAGTTTGAGGAACAAGCCCGTGGAGACAGCTACTTCTGCAAAGCAAGGGGACAGTAGCCAAATAATAAAAAAGACAACACAGAGGACAAGTTGGGGTAGGAAAGAGAGAATGGATGTTGTAAGAGTTACGAGACAGCCATGTGACTCCTGGATAATTAGTGTGTTTACCTCCTCCTCCTCCAACAAGCCTGGCAGTCACCTGGGCAGGCAGACAAGGAGTCACTTTATTCATTAATTACTGGGGAGGCAGAGATGCAATTATTTGCATGCTGGCACTCAGTACCTCCCCATGTAACATACACATGATGACACACACACTTTTAGGATACATGCGCGCGCACACACACACACACACACACACAAACACAGTCTCGCAACTCTTTGCAATTACAACACCATCTTAAATATGGAGACTGTTTGAGTGCACTGTACCCACACAAACCTTTACCAGCACACACACACTCGCACACACATTGGTCAGATGTCAGATTGGCCATGATTAAGAGAACTGAGTGCGGGTGAATGTTTCCATACCCACGTGGTCTATATAAGTTCTCACACAGATGCACATACTGTTCACAGACCTTCTGCTCATGGTCACTATGTGTGTTTTGTGCGTGTTTGTGTGTGTCTTTGAGTTCTCATATTTATGAGCGGATGATGTGACACAACGTAAAATTTCCACAACACAGTTATTGCATCATACCTGGCGTCACCGACTTGTTGTTTGTTGTCCCCTTTGTCCTGTTCCGTAGAAGATGTCCCGCAGCCTTTTCAGGAACACAGATCACTTCCTTATGCCTTTCTTTAAAAATAGCATTATGTTTCACCCAGCTGAATGACTCAGACTCGTAATTTTTAGAAGCATGCTGAAGCTGTACTTTTGTTCATTTGTTTGCTAATTCTATTCTATTTCAGAAGTATCAAAATATTAATATTTTTATTGTTTTACATTACAAACCGTATAAACCATTTAAATTCATTGAAATTAAAGAAATGAATTTTAAAAATATTTTACTCTACTCGTAAATGACCTCATTTGCTCTTGTTTTCTCCATAGAGACGTATAGGCCAAGAAGGCCTGGTAAACCTCTGTGGCCAAACCCTTGTGAATCGGGGAGTACTCTATTATCCTCCTGGCATTGTTCTGCTCTCATTTCCTCTATCACACACTTCCTCTGAGTAAACAGCAACAATTAAGCTGCATTGAAATATAGTTTTCCCCTCAGAGGAGCGCAAAAAGCACTCTGTTAATGAACTTAATGGAAGGCCTCCTTCAGCGTATTAAACCAGTTTGATTACTCCCCGAGGTCCATTAATGCATTTAAATATTTTCTCGTAACATCATTTAAATCTGTTAATAAGGGCCATAAATGCTGGAGAGACTGGAGGCGTGCTCCCACCTGGTCTTTTCCAGGAAGTAGAACTGGAGGAGATTAATGATTTATAGGATTAGAAAATGAGGGCTAGTTGATAACATGGGCCCTAGCATCAGTGAGTTATGTCTACGTTTTTGGCTGACTGGTGGGGTCGTAGTAAGAGGGTATTTGTTCAGCCAGTCTGGAACCACACACTTAAATGTGTGTGGGTTGGGAAGTGTGTGTGTGCATGTCTGTTTGCATGTGAGTGTCTTTTTGTGAATTTGTGTTTGTGTGTGTGTGTGTGTGTGCGCACATGCCTGTTTGCATTTCTTGTGGGTGAGTGTATTGGGGAGGGAGGTGTGTGTGTGTGTGTGTGTGTGTGAGTGAGGGATCAACACACCTGTAGCTGTGGGCTCATTACAGCAGCCTGTGAGTGATGGTCCTTGTTCATTGTGATCTCTGGATTTTATTAGCTCTCAGTCAAGGATCTGGAACGCTTCCCTTGAGTGTGTGTGTGTGCGTGCGTGTGTGCGTGTGTGTGTAGGTGTGTATGTGTTTGCTTGCCAATGTGCACTTGTGTGCGTGTGAACACAAAAGTTGAGGGAGAGGGGAGGGCAGCAGAAAAGGCTACATGTGGCTTAAAAACAAATGTAGCTGTGGAACTGTGTAGGTGTGTTCATATGTCTGGCTTTGTTCCTCTGTAGGATTCCTCTGAGCCTGTTTCAGAACTGTAGTCTGTTTAGTAGTCTTCCTCCACACAGTGGGTGTGGACCTGTGTATTAGTAACCTCATATGGTTGCTGGTCATGGTGTTGCAAGACTCTACGCCACTGCTTATAAATGAGCTAGGGTAGCTTTGTCTCTTTATTTTAAAAACACACACACACACACATACACACACACAGATAAACAGCAAAAGAATGAGAAAGAGAGGGAGAGGTAGAGAAATAACATTTTGAAACAGAAGCCAGCCTCTCTAGGCCGAGTGTTTTATGGGTTTTATGGAAGTTTGGGGTAAGCAGCTTATTTCATTAAACCTCTTCCCACTTCACTGCTCCGGTCATTAAATGAGGAGTAGACATGGAATAAGAACAAAGCCAGAGCTCTTGGTTTGGGCCAGTGGCTGGGCAGTAGGACTGGACTGGACTGGACATGACTGCATTCGTGTGTGGTGTATTTTGTGGTGTCTTGGCAGCAAACAGTATATGGAGGTGTAATTTTACTTTTTGTGCATGTGTAAGCAATGCCCCCCTCCCCCCAAAAAAAGCTACTTTTGTCGCCTAGAGACCACTGTACAACAATAAAAATGGTTGAAAAAATATATAGTTAATGCAGTATTAGGTTATTAGGTAGATATATAGTTTATTCTGTCTAAAAAAATGACATTTCAGCCATTTATTTATTAACTTTTTTTTGAATAATTTTTACCCACGGAAATATGTGTTGTCTCTAGAAAAATTATAACATCAACATTTTTAATTGCAATAAAGTGAGGTTGCATTTTGTGTTGCTGTTAACTTTGACAGACCTAGTGTATACCGTATCCTTGGGCTAAGGATATGGTATATACCATATCCACACACACACACACACACACACACACAAGTATATACTTCGACAAAATCATAATCAAGGATCAATACAGCGATACTACGATACTAGGTGTGTGCAGATTTTTTTCTAGTAGATTTCTAGTATGTAGTAGATTTTTTTTGTAGTGAAGCCCATTTATCCGATATAGTTGAGTTACTTTTGCTACTTTGGTTGCTGTTGCTGCTGCAGTGCTCTCATACGTCAGGGCCCAAGCTGAAGGCCCACTGTGCAGGGACCTGTCAGGCAGCCGGCCAGCCCCCTGAAAAAAGTGAAAAAGTGGCTTACTGGCGTCAGCTTGATTAAGCCTGCACATGTGTCCAAGGAAAGGAGACACAAGGTTTAATCACCCTGTCTCTCTCTTTCTCTCTCTCTCTCTCTTTCTCTCACGGTTTCTTTCTCTCATTCTCATTCTCCAGACCAATTTTTCTGTTGTTGATTTCACTGTTATCTGTTCAGGCCTCTGTTTTTGTGGGTTCTCCTGGTGGATATATCTTGCACCAGGGTCATTAAATTTATGTTTAACAATTTTATATTTTGTCAGTATTTTATGTTCCTAATTTTCTTTCTGCTCACAAACGTGTTATTTATTGCCCTGGCTTAGCTGACTCCCCTATTAGAGGTGCATCTATGATAGGTGCAGGGCCCATATGAATGCAAACAGGATTGTAGAGGTTAGAAAAGGATAAAGGATCTGTATTGCAGAGCAGTAACTTCGAGAACTGTTTGGGTCCGCCCTCTCTCTCTCTCTCTCTCTCTCTCTCTCTCTCTCTCTCTCTCTCTC
>JAGFZM010000010.1:1901988-1922324 GCA_017657215.1 Limnothrissa miodon | reverse complement strand
TCTCTCTCTCTCTCTCTCTCTCTCTCTCTCTCTCTCTCTCTCTCTCTTTCTCGCTCTCGCTACTCTGCTCATTTTTCATCCCTCACTCTACAACTCTGTGTGTGCTGGCTCCCCCAGCAGATCCATAAAGCTATCACACAGGAGATCTAGAGCAGCCGGACCGTACCTCTCTTGACATCTCCAGCCAGTTGCAACGAGCAAGTCCGACCCAAGCCAGCAGGCCTGTGTGTGTGTGTGTGTGTGTGTGTGTGTGTGTGTGTGTGTGTGCATGCATGTGGACATGTGTGTGTGTTCCTCCTCCTACTGGGAGTTTCTGAGCAGTTTTCTGCTCCCTCCAAAGCCTGGCTCTTACTATAACAACAAGCAATATTTTCAACATTTTGATTTCAGACCCTAGACTCAGGTCATGTGTTTGTCCTCACTGCTCAGACAGACTCGCTGATAGGTTCTCTCTGTAGTATATGACTCCAGTCTTCTCGAGGCTTTGTGGTCATGACACACAACCCACTAGTTAGTGTTGCTTACTCATGCACATTCATGCAAACACGTTAATACAATAAGACTGTCTGGCCCTCTCTTTCTTCCTAGATCATACACACAAAAACACATACCCACACACACACACAGACACAAACACACACACACCCACACACACACCCAAACACACACAGAGACAGACAAACACACACAAACACCTATACATGATTCCAATTGCATAAACACAGATGCACACACACATTGCATTTATGCATAGAGGGTCTGAAGTTTTGATGTCGCAAACACAAATATTCCCAGATTAACTGAAGATCCAAAATCCCCTGTGCGGAGTGAATGTAGCGCCGCCACCACCCACACCCACTCTCCGCTACAATCTGGCACCATCCCATCCATCAGGGCCTGTCAGCCCCCACTCTGCACCCACTGCACGGCTAAATGATTCTATTACAGCGTCACGCTCGCTGATGAAAGCTCCCAGTGTTCCCACCTACCCGATGTCTGTGTCCCAGCAAACGAGGCCGGGCCTCCATCATTTGGCCTGAGAAGGCCGCTCACAACAGGCCTCCAATTATGGCTTAGCACCCTGTTCCCATGAGCCGAGCTGAGTTCAGAGATAACCGCTCTCGTAGCACTCCCATTGAGCGTGGTTCATAGTTTCTCATCCTCTTTTCACTCTTTCTCTCTCTCCCTCTCTCTGTTCATTTCCCCCTCTCGAGCATTTCCCCCCCATCCAAGCCCACAAATGTTCCTGTCTAATGTCTACATAATGTTCCAGCCTATCAGACATTATCGTTACGCGTTCCCAGGTCTCAATCCTTCAACTGATAGCAAATTAAAGAATTATTGCGAATTTAAAAAAAAAGGACCAATTGGATTTGCTGTGCTGTCGGCACTGTCGGAGTGTGTTCTTTCCCAGGCGGCGTGCCAGCTGTGTTTGGATATGAATACTCATGCTGAATGCCTTCCTTTCACTCATCAATTTCATGTGACACTCCTAGGGTATCCTCTCAGAATGCACATTGTACTGCCGCCTTTCATTATAGAAATATGGCGGCCATTAATGCAGAGTGTGTTGGCCCATATATTATTTCACCACACGCATTCAGTATCAGGCCTCTTTCTCCACACACACATCCAAAGACACACACATACACATATGCACATTCACACATACACTAATGTGCACATGCCTTGACTAATGTTTAAAGTCACACAGATTTTATTGCCTTGTATATAAAGCAGAGAACGTTTGAATGTCAGAGTTATTACAGCAGTGCTCAATATTTTTTGGAACACATTAAAGAAAACGTACAGATTATTCATCTCAGTAAAGTTCTCACAAACATGTCTGGCAACCTGTGATGGTTATGATTTGTATTTGTCCTACGCCCTGTTTACATCTGTCTATTTGTTTAAAGATGTTTCTTTGTTAACGGATATTTGTTTATGTTTTTTTTTCTTTTTTTACACATATCCAGCAGAAACTCCATTCAATTCAATTCAATTCAATTTTATTTATATAGCGCATTTTTACAAAAGGCATGTCACAAAGCGCTTAACACAAGAGGCCCAATGAGCAACAGGGGCAAGGAAAAACTCCCTAGCAGCGTTTTTTGTTTTTACTTGTTATGGTAAAGGAAGAAACCTTGGGCAGTTTCGACGGCTCAAGGGGCTAACCCAACTGCCTAGGGCAGGTTTTCAGTCTCTCAGATGGTGAGTAGTCCACTATTATTCCATTAGATACACATTACAAGAACATTTTGGTAAATAACGTAATACAGGAGTCCCATTAGAATCCCAGGATATAGTCCCATGTCATTAGGCGCAGTCAAGCCAGGGGCCAGTTGGAGGCTGTATCAATCATGTCAGGGTCATCTGTGAGGCTGAAGGCAGACCGCCCAGGAGGCCAGGGATGCAGGATCAGGCAGTGGAAGGCAGGGGTGACCCTCAGCAGGGAGGCAGTGGCATGGACAGTGGAGTGGGTTGAGGACCATTCAGGAGTGCCGCCGGATCTCGTTGGAAGAAGGTCCCAGGAGAACCCAGGAGGTGCAGGCAGCAGAAGGCAGTGATGACTCACGGCAGGGTGGTAGAGGCATGGAAAATCAGAGAGGAGATGAGTTAGAACAGTCTCCATCAGATTTCAGAGAATGTGAATTATATTGCATGTGCAACCATGTACAGATGTTGGCTAAGTGAAGAGAGAGAAATAAGTGGAGAGGAAAGAGAGAGGAGGAGAAAGACAGAGTGAAAATTGTGTGGGTTAACAGATGGGTGAATTGTGGCGGCATTAAACTATAGCAGCATAACTAAGGTATGATGTATAACAAGCCAACACCACCAAAGGAAATGGTCAGTGGCCACCAAGCCCTGGACGGGAGCTTACAGCAGAGGCAATCCTTTCCAATAATACCCTGAGGAGGTGTGGCTTACCATACACCATCCCTAACTAAAGGGGTCAGTAAATGGAAAAGTTTTAAGTCTAGACTTAAAGGTGTTGAGAGTGTCCGCTTGACGAATGTTAGAAGGGAGTTTGTTCCACAGGACAGGCGCACAATGGCAGAATGCTCTTCCTCCCATTGTGGATTTTGATATTCTAGGAATTACTAGGAGACCAGCATTCTGTGACCTTAGGGGTCTAGAAGGGTTGTAGAGAACAAGTAAGTCTTTAATATATGCTGGACCAAGGCCATTAAGGGCTTTATATGTTAGGAGAAGTATTTTAAAATCAATTTGGCTTTTAACAGGAAGCCAATGTAAGGAAGCAAGGATAGGTGTGATATGTTCATATTTTTTTGTCCTACCTGTGAGTGCTCGTGCTGCAGCATTTTGCATTAGTTGAAGGTTTTTGATGCAGCTAGTACTACATCCAGAGAACAATGCATTACAATAGTCAGGAGGTAACAAATGCATGTATTAGTTTTTCTGCATCCTCAAAAGAAAGGAATTTTCTGACCATAGCACCACAGAATCCAGTTATTAAAAAATAAATGTTTGAGGTTAAAAACCGACTCAGAGAAAAAAAAAATCTTTATGAAAATGCCCAGATTCATGTTAACTGGGCAGTGTGAATATAGTGTTTTTCAGGTGTTACTGGCCATGGTTGAATTTTGCACGGCCATTTTATTCCCACACTGTGTTTACCCTTCAGGTCTTCTGAGATTATCTATGTGAGCAATAAATTGTGAAGTCCTTCTCAATCCAGATAGATGATGTTTTCTTTTCCAAATGAATGAAGCGCTACTCGCCATCCACACCGCCCACTCTTGAGGTGCCCTCTGTGAAACCTCTGCGAGAGATAAAAAAATGTGATGAGTCCACACCGTGAACTCGTACCATCACAATGCTTTAACTTTAAGTGACATTGATTACTGGTGTTGATTTTAGGAGGGGTCGATCCAGCAGACCTGTGGAAGATTACCATCTGGGACCATGCTTTTTTTTTCCTCCTCACATTTTCTCTTTTCTTTTTCGCTCACTTGCCCCCTCCCTCTTTTCCTTACATTTTTTTTTTGCACGTCACTTTTTTCGCAAAAGATTTACACCCGTCCGGGGGATGGGCCAGGCGGTGATGGTGTTGGGAAGGGAGGAAAAATAAAAGACGAGCAGGGCCGGCCATTAGGCGAGGTCAGAGTGCGAGGGGTGGACCCATAATGCAGTGTGACGCCCTTACTCTCCCTGGCCGAGGTCGCCAAGGAGAAAAACCTTGGCGGGGTCAATTTCCCAAATCTATCCTCGTTGCCCACAGAAAACATACATATCATCTTTCATCCCGTTCCCCTCGGTCCTGAACTCTCTCTGCCCAGTCATCCGATCCCCACAAACAGCATGCGTGGAACTAATGACCTGTGTGTGTATGTGTGTGTGTGTGTTAAGAGAGAGAGAATATGGAGCAAAAGAGCAAAAAGCCAGAGCGAAAGATGCGACGTCTCTGTGCGACGGGGAGAGATACAGAGAGACAGACAGATATGAGGGGAGTCGGAAACCCATTGAGCTTCTCTCTGAAGTTCGCCTTGCTGGAGTGTGCGAGCGGGATGAACACTTTGATCAGGCAGGCGACAGAGATAATGGCAACTCTCTCCCTTGTCGTCCACAACCACAGCCCGTGGTGTTAATGCTGTGGACAGGGGGTTGGGGGTCACAAAGCCACATAAAGAAGCCCTTCTGCCACAGCTTGCTGCTTATCACAGAGATATAAATTCCCCATGCTGTCCCCCCGCCACTTCTTTACTCCTGCCATCACTCTCGCTCTTCCTCCCCCCCCCCCCCCAGCCATTCATTGTTTATCTCTCTATCTTTCCACCCTCTGCCATTATGCTCTTTTCTCTGTCTTCTGTCTTCCCTGCGTGGGTTCAAGCTGTCGCCCCCGTGTAAGTCATGGTACTCCTTAAGTATTGAGGAAGAACTCCTCATTCTGTACCTTCCCTCTCTGTCAGCAGTGGGATTTGATTTGTTTTATTTGTTTTGATTTGATTGGATTTTTGGTTTATTCGTTAGTTTGTTTGTTTTGCCCCTTGTCTTAAGTTAGCCAAGACAGAGAGCCTGTTGGCCTTGAGAGCGGGGAGAATGAAATCAACCTTCTGGGCTCCTGGGTTACATTAGAGTCCAGCTGAAGTACTGAGAGGGGAATGATCCATCTGACTCTACCTCTCAACTACTGGAGACTGGAGAGCAAGAGGGGAAGGGAGGGAGGGGATGAGACAGAGCAAACGTGTGGTGCCTCAGCCAACGAGCAGGTATTGATTTCCTCACCTCTGTTCCAGGATACATCAGTTGGGTCCCGTAAGCCTGTCTGTTTGGCAGCAGCGCTGCTCTGGTATCCCTGAGCTGAAATCATATCCCCACCACCTCAGGGAGCCAGCCTGGCTCTACTACCAAAGTGTGTGTGTGTGTCTGTGTGTGTGTGTGTGTGTGTGTGTGTAAAAGTTTGCACATGTTTGTACAAAAAGACACTTTTCCTTGGCTGTGTCAGATCTTCTGGGCCGTGCCAATGAATGTGTAGGAGTAGGCCAGAGATAGTATTTAGGGAGTGTGTCCCTATCTCTCTTTTCATCTCTCTTTTTCTTTTTCTCTCTTTACTCTCTCTCTCTGACTTACACACTCTCTCTCTCTCTCTCTCTCTCTCTCTCTCTCTCTCTCTCTCTCTCTCTCTCCCTTGCTCTCTCTCTCTCTCCCTCGCTCTCTCTCTCTCTCTTGCCTTTGCTCTCTCTCTTTATCTCTCATAAGTTATGAGTGCTCAAATGTCCATGTTGATGCTGTCCTGGGAGGCAAAGCCATAATGGTTGGTGCCCTCTGTAGCCCTCTTGCCCCCCCCCCCCCCCCCCCAAACTTCTCTCATATGGGGGCTTGTGATAGCCCACAGAATCAGAGGCACCTTGTTCAAGGGGGTGCCTCTAATTACCTGCTCATTGCTCTGTGACTGAGATGGATGCCTTCTCTGCCCCTGGAGTTGGCCTGGGCGAGTGTGTTTACGTACAAAGCAGAGAAAGTGTTTTTTGGTTGTGTGTGGGGGGTGGGGGTGGGGTAAGTATATATATATATATGTGTGTGTGTGTGTGTGTGTGTGTGTGTGTGTGTATGGTCTTGTGATGGATGACTGCTCTGGTGCTGGTCAGTCTGGGGCCCCTAACACCTTCAGGGCCTGAGGGAGAGGATAAGCTCTCACTGTCAGCAGCCCTTTCCTGTCCTCCTCCTGTGCTCTCACTTTAGTTCTCTCTATTTCCTTTTTCTCTCTTTCTCTGCCTCTCACGCTCTCTTTCTTTTTCATTTTCTGTGTGTGTGTGTGTTCAGACCAAACTTCTCTCGCTCTGTTTTATTCTGTCTCTCACTCAGTGTATTTCTCTTTTACCTTCTGACTCGTGCTTTCTCTCTCTCTCTCTTTCTTTCTTTCTTTCTTTGTTTCTTTCTTTCTCTTTCTCTCTCTCTCTGGTTTCCCCTCTGTGAGTTAGTTCTGCCTGGTGTAGCGCTATGTCAGACACACATTGAAAAGCCATCAGTCTCACCACTAATGAGCCTGGCACAAGTCACAGCAAAGAGGTGATGTCTGCAACAGCATACAATGGTAGTTTTTTACCAGCAACACACACACACACACACGCACACACACACACAGGCCAAAACAACGAAGCAAGCATATACTTATAGGCAAAACACTCAGCAGCAGGTGTCTCCACCCGCATGGTAATGCAAGGTAATGCAAGTGTATGTGTGTGCGTGTGTGTGTATCTGTGTGTATCTGTGTGTGTGTGTGTGTGTGTGTGTGTGTGTATGTGGGTGTGGGTCAGTGGGTGGACAAAGGAACTAATCAGTAGAGCAAGAGTTAATTAATCATGGGGGCTTTTATGCAATTATGCCCAGCCCACTCCCACCCTCTCTCTCTGTCTGGCAAAAGGAGTGGTTGTATGTGTGTGTGTGTGTGTGTGTGTGAGTGAAGGGTGGTCAAATAAGACATGTGGCATGCTGGAGTTGTTGTCAAATAGATCAGGGGTGGTGGGCGACAATGAAACAATAACAGCTCTGCTGGCCTCTGCGTACTGGCTCCAGATTGTAGGTGGACGGTGGGGGTCATGACTCCTTCAGCTCTCTGTTCTCTCCCAACCAGGCCACAGGTTCTGCCCACTTTTGGCTTCTTTTGGGTGGGGGTGGGGCAAGTGGGGCAAAAAACCCTGGGGCCCCGTATAAGCCAGCCACACCACTCTCATGTGCCTCGGGATTATCATCCACCATCAGAAAGCAAGGCTCTCAATTTAATCCCAACATGGCCAGAAGACCAAGTGGAGGGAGAACCTTAATGGATCAGAGAACCACCCATCCCCCTACCCTTCCACACACACACACACACACACACACACACACTCGCACAACCACCACCACCCCCAGCCTCCAGTATGGCCGTTAAAAACAAGGGCTCCAGTGTGTCACCTTCTTTTTTGGAAGTGACCCCCTGACTGGCTGCAATAAATAGATTCTTTCTTTAACATGTCTAATCCTGCTAAACAGCCCACAATCCTATTAGGCCATGAATTGTAAATCCCACTCCGTCCAGCACCTCGCTTCAGCTCCACAGCTTCATTGTGCTGTGGCATAGACAGAAAATACATGCAGTGACACAATCCAGAAATGCAAACATACACACACACACACACACACATTCGTACACATACTCACTCTTAGAACGGACAAATGTATTTATGCTCACAAGCATTCAAGCCTGTGCATTCTTGCACACTCACACAGAGCCACTGCTGCTCAGTGGGCTTGTGGTTGTGTCTGGAGCTTGTTGGTGTGTTTTTGGGATGTTTGGAGACTGTATGTGTTTGTATGTGTGGTAGGTGTGGCAAGCGGGCCTGTCTGCTCCCATGTGTGTATGTGGGTGGTTTTGTTATCTGTGTGTGTGTGTGTGTGTGTGTGTGTGTGTGTGTGTGTGTGTGACGGCGCTATCTATGCTTTTTTCCTTTGTAGTTGCGAGCACTACTCCACATATGGGCTCAGGTCTTTGATGGCTGATTAAGCAGTCATTTATGCCTCAGAAAAGCCCTTTCCATTTCCCCTTCCTTTTCTTTTCTTACATACTCACGCACGCATGCACAAGACACACACACACACACACACACACACACACACACAAACAAACTTGCATACTCGAGCACCAGTGGACTGTGTAGGCCTCTTTCATCAGCTGTTAGAATCCTCTCACGAGAGCGGAGCATGTGAGCGGAGCGGAGTGGAGCACTGCCTTCTTCTCCCACTAATTTGCTCAAATACGGACCAGGTCGCGCCGATCCACACTCAAACCAAATTCTGCACCCTCCACTTCGCATTTGTGACCGCACACAGATATTTGTGTAAAAAGCCTGCAGATAGGCTATTGAGAAAAAAAAAACAAAACCAGAAGTTCACTTAGCACTCTCAAGTTTATAAGAAAGCTTTGCAGATTAAAAGCTTTGCAGATTTGCATTGCAGATTGCTAGGAATTGTTTGCCTACACTTGGTCAGGCGGTAGGAGGTGACCAGAGGGCCATACTCTCTCCGTCAACGCTTAAACTTGCCCTCGTGTCCGGTGCACCGTCCGCAGCTGGTAACAAGCGAGCCGCTGCCACTGATGCTGATAGGAGCTGAACCCGGGTTTCCTCTCCCTGGTGGCAGGAGTGTCAGCCTCAGAGACATGGACCTGAGGCAGGATCAGCCAACCCCAGATCTGCCCCCCTCTCTATCTCCCCAACCGCCCCATCACCCTCAAACCACTTCGCTCCACCCTCCTCCCTTAGCTACACAGGGAGACTCTGGCAAGGAGCACAGCCCTCATCATTAAAAGCCCTGGAGCTCACACAGACACACACATACACACACAGACACACACCCTTTCCCCTTCTCACAAAGCCCCTCCACCCCTGGTCCACTCCTCACAGCCCGGTCCAAGAGCTGTCACCAGGCCCAGCCAGCTCTCTCTCTCTCTCTCTCTCTCTCTCTCTCTCTCTCTCCCCCCCCATCCCTTAACTACTAATGGGTTAGAACAGGCCATGGCTCCAGTGCCTTGCTCACGCTTCCAATGCTTCCGCTCAGTGCCAGCATCTTCAGGCCATTCTTCTCCCACCCCTGCCCTCTTCCATACACCCATATAACACACACACACACACACACACACACATACACACAGAGACCCTAACCCTGAAAAGCCCACAGCGTCTGCCTCACTTCTGGCCCCAGTAATAACATAGTATTAAGTGCACCATCATTAAACCTGGGTGGGTCCCGCCTGGAGAAAAAAAGAACGCCTCCCAGTCATATGAAAAAGGCTGCTCTCCTTTGTCTGCGATGAGTCTCCGTCATTACAAGGAAAGCCACAAATTGTGTCCCTCGATGTGGCTGGTGTATGTTTCTCTTTCAGTGTGTTGGTTTTTTTTCCCTCTTGGTGCGTTTGACAATGGGAATTATGCCACAGTTGTACAGAACTGATGACAGTTGCTTGATCACTCACCGTGAAAGCTGTCTTCGACTCTGATTATTAAAAAAAAAAAAAAGAATGGCCTAGAGGGAAAGTATATTTCATTTCTATATAGCAGTGTGTTGTTGCTTTGAGTGAAAGTATTATTAGCTGACAGTTTCTGTTTTCCTCTGGTGTGTCATTATTTGCCATCAGCGGAATGGCATGAATTAAACCAACAAAGCGTTAGCGAAAGACTTGTGGTCAGGAGGAGAAGGAGAGAAATGATTCCATCGAAACACTTCAGTCGTTCTTTTTGTCTTTGTATTCAGCGGGCTTGAAGATGAGACACAAACAAGTGGGACAGCTGTGTTGATGTTTCTTTTTTCTTTTTTCCTCTCTCTCTCACTCTTACCCTCCCCCCTTTTCCTCCCTGTCTCTCTTTCCTAGTCTCTCTCTCTCTTTTTCTCTCTCTCTAGTGGTATGGCACGGCACATGAAACCCCCGTCCCTCTGCTTTTGTTTCTGTGCTGGATGGCCACTTGCGTGGCTCTTTGATCTGCGCGACTGCTCGTTTAAAATTAGCCTCTCGCAGCTTGAGATGCTGTGTGTGTGTGTGTATCACATATACACACCGATGCATCTCTGTGTGTCTGAGTGTGTGTGTGTGTGTGTGTGTGTGTGTGTGTGTGTGAGTGATCAAGGTCCATCAGTGCCTCCCACTCCTACCCTTACCCCTGTTTGTGCTACCCCACACCACACCACTGCACTCCGTGGCGCACAAAGGCAGCAGCCAGGCAGCCAATGAGAGTGGACATTCTCCATGCACTAATCACAACCACACTGCCCAAGTCATCACATTTCTGTGCTCTGCAGGGACTCAAGCGTGCCTGGACTCCAACATGTGTGTGTGTGTGTGTGTGTCTGTCTGTCTGTGTTTGTGTCTGTGTGTGCGTGTGTGTGTGTGTGTCACACTGACAACTAACTGAAAATTTCTGTTTCTTTTCTTTCCTTTGTATGTGTGTTTATGTGCATATTTGTGTGCATATGTCAGCGATAGACCTACAGCCTTCACAATTTGTTTTATGACCTGTCATATGAATTAGCCAATTGAAACGGCTATATTTATTCTTAAGAGATCAGTGCTTGGTAGAATCAGCAAAAGCAAGATCAGAGTTTACCCGGTCACCTGGCATCCATTCAGGTTGGGTTTGAGGTGGGGGTTCCACCACACTTCAAACTGCACTGGAGGTGCTTGCAAAATGTTTACAATCCATTTAGGCCGCTGAGATGGATTGTTTTTTGCACAACCCCTATGATGTTAGCACTCCAGTCCTCTGGTGCTTTGAGACACAGAGAGGGTGTCGTGTTTACCCAGTGTTTACTTGTAGGTGAGTTAATGTTGGTAAAAGCTACTGTAGGAGTGGGACCTTCACGATCGTAAAACAAACAGAGAGAGAGAGAGCTACGGCAGTCACCGCTCTGAAACTTTTCCATTAGCTGCTCCCCGCAATCCGATACAGCAGCACTGAAAAATAACAGCCTTTGTCAGTATATTTGCACTCAGTCCCATGATAGAAAATCACATGCCCTGTCAGAAAATCAATACTGCACCCCACCACCCCACCGCACCTTCATCTCATTTTTTTTGTCATCCATCCATCAAATACATACAGTAGGGCGGGGGCTCTGCGTCAAATTTAAACCGCATTACTCATGAAATTCAATTACCGAAATGTGCAAACAAGCTCCAGTTACCACACTATAGGTTTCTTGAGCCCTGTAGGGGGGCCTGTGGAACACTTTGGGGCAGCCAAGGGGGTGATCCGTGCCGAGCGAGTACCAGCGATCGGCGAGAAAATTAAAGGTTTGTCGGCTTCTCCCCCCTTCCCGGTCATACTTGATCATTCAGACGGCCGCTCTGGGTTTGAGGTCTAGGTTGAAAACTCCCTGGAAACATGCCGCTGGAACTGTGGCTGCGCACAAGCTTCAAACCAAAGAGCCTGCACAGCTGACCTTACCAAGATGACAAAGTGGTTTCAGTGGGCCTGTGCATAGAGGAAGTCAGAATTGATACTTTGTAAACAACCAGCAACCGTTATCTGGTGTTTCAAATATACATTTTTTGTATGAGCACAGAAATGGCTTTTAATCAAAACAAACAGCAAAGCTGCTGAAACGACAAAAATCCTGAGAGAGTGAGACAGAGAGAGGCAGAGAAAATGACTGAGATGTTCTGTTTGAATAGCCTACAGTATGAAAAAAAGGCTCAGTTGTTTTTAGAGATCTCACAACAAATGTCCACAGTTAGCCACAAGATGAGGAGTGCTAGCCTGTGTCCCTCCAAAAGAGACATTTACTGTGCTGTGTATTTACTGAGAGGCTGGGCCCAGTCATTGAAATCACATGACTGTAAAAGTGGCTCAAACAGTGCCAGCGCTGTTTCACAGAGGCGACAGCCCTCTGTCTAAAGTGTGATGATGGGGCGGCACTCTGCGCTGACTGTTACATGGTCTTCAACAATGTTGGGTTTGACATCAGGCAAAAGAAAAGTTACTTGCTGCTCAGTTGCCGGGGCCTGACACTAATCAAAGTCACTCAAGAGAGAATGGGAGAGAGAGAGACGAAGGAAGGTTAGAGAATGGGTGTAATGCCACAAGGTCCATGTCTGCCAAATGCTGCGAAGTGTGCCATCTGTGCCTGTCCAGCGCAAAGGCCTGTGTCAAACACGCTACTCCCCTTTCATGGTTACTCAGCGAACATGTGCTCACATTTGCAGAACCGACAAGGACCGGCAGGTCTGAATTGGGGCGCATGTGGTTCGTGTTTTCGGGGCATGTGTTTTCTCTCCCAATCACGCCTAATCTCAGACACATCCTCTTTACACAGCAGAGAAGAGAGAGAGAGAGAGAGAAGAGAAAAAACCCAGCTTGTTTGGGAATTGTTCACATGCATTTCCTGGTATGTTTTGAAGACACTAAAAGGAGGGAGGGGAGTATAAAGAAGAGGAAGCAGAGACAGACAGAGAGAGAGAGAGAGAGAGAGAGAGAGAGAGAGAGAGAGAAAAAACCCAGCTTGTTTGGGAATTGTTCACATGCATTTCCTGGTATGTTTTGAAGACACTAAAAGGAGGGAGGGGGAGTATAAAGAGGAGGAAGCAGAGACAGAGAGAGAGAGAGAGAGAGAGATGCATGTTCCCTGGGCCACTTTGATGTCAGTGTTTTACTGCGCTCTAGCAGGGATTGTCTACGCGGGCCTTTTGTTAACCCCAGTCCTCTAATTAAGACCTCAGAGCGGCTTGTTGACTTCACAAAAGGACCCTGCTTGGCCCTCTCACACACCCAGTTACTGCGGCAGTCAAAACAAGACCCAAACCCCCCTCCCCCACCTTTGCTTCAACCACTCTGTTTCAACCCCTCTGTCTGTGCGTGCTCTACAAAAGCCTTTGGTCAAAGCAGAGTGATTTATTTTCCGTCAAGCGCACTCCCTATGACTATGATCTTATCTCATAACTCTCTCTCTCTCCCTCTCTCTCACACATACTCTCTCTCTCTCTTTCCTGCTGTGTGTGTGTGGTAAAGAGGAGAGTAGGATGCTCATATGGCTGGCAAGGTTTTCTCTATGTCTAGCCAGCCATTGTGGCCCAGTGGTTTTGTTTCAGTGTTATCAAGAGGAAACCCCCGCCCCTCCACTCTACCTCCACCTTGTCCTCTCCCTCTCTCTCTTCCCGTTTTATTGAAGCTGCTCCATTTAATATGGTCAGGTTTTTTTTCCGCACCCTTTCGTCTAGACCTGTTTGTTCTCTGGGCCCTGACCATCATCATTTTTTTTTTATTTGCGTCTTCACGTCCAGCCTGCCAGCTGAAGAATGTGTGCTTGGAATGTTGTCGATTGTTCAAGAATCCGGTGGCGTCGTTCCTTCCTCCACGCTAATCTGCCATCTCTGGAAAAGCGCCCCCTTCGTAGCGCCCCGTCGAGGCCCTGCACCGTCACCTTTGATGTCCCGCTCTGGTTTGTCTGCGAGCAGTCACATGTTCCCGTGCACCTATGTGGAATAACGCAGCTGTGTCAGAGGCCACGGGAGATGAAAAAAAGAATGCGTCACTGTGAATTCATGTTCTGCAGCCTCTTTGAACTGTCAGGAAAGGATACATTAGAGGAGTGGGATGAAGTGAACTTGTGGCCCGAGAGCCGAGTGATACCGTGCGCTACACAGCCCGAGAGGTGTTGGTGGGATGTCAGTATGAGAACCCGAGGCGTTTGCTGAGGAGAACGTGACTGGAGATACATGTGATGCATGAAGGCTTGAGGGAAGTGGATGGAAGAGGCATTCTTGGCGGGTCGGAAGGCTGGACTGTACACGAGGCTCTTATGCCTGTCTGTAGGCTGGACTGTATACGAGGCTCTTATGCCTGTCTGTAGGCTGGCAAGCCCAGTTCCCTTTGGATCCACACACACACACACACACACACACACACACACACACACACACACACAAACTCAAATACATGGAGATAGGTAAACCAAACAGACCAGGTTAGAGCCCAACCCAACAAATAAAGCAAAGAGAAGGAACTGACATGGTTGAAATATTTACTTTAAGGCATATGATTTAAGCGCTTTTATTTGACATCAAGAACTATTAGCCTGTATAGACAGCCTGGTAACAGACAGACAATATCAGAGCAATTAGCCTGTGCAGACAGCCTGGTAACAGACAGACAGTATCAGAGCAATTAGCCTGTGCAGACAGCCTGGTAACAGACAGGCAATATCAGAGCAAGAAAAAAACAAACATTAGAGGCACCTTCTTTTGTTATCCTGTGTGTCTCCACACACTGATACCAGTCCTGCATGTGGAATGGATAGATAGGTAGTACAGATAAAGTAGACAAGCCATCTATGGTGTCATACTGTTTTTTTTAATGTTTAATTGGAGGATGTGGTTGTTATTATTGTTAGCCTTGTTTACTTCTTACATTATATAGTTGGCCACCCCTCATGCCTCTCATCAGCAAATCTTGTCCCTTGACCTTGTCCCATAATATACTTAAACACGCTCGACAATAAATTCTCTTCAGTCTTATTTTTTATATATTTGTTAAAAGAAGGGTCAATATAACAGGAATATGCTCATAACCTAGGCTGAGCAAATGGTGCCTGGAATTCCTGTAATCCCATGTGAGATGATCTAACCAGGTTTTATTGCTGACCAACAACAGAAAATACTGGACCCAAATAGAGTGCAGTAGGGCCCAACCAACAAAGATGGAATGAGATGTAATTTACATGACTGAATTGTGTGTTGAAAATGTGTGTAGAAGGATAACTCAAAGACTATGTAGATGGATAGATGATATCAAAGCAAGAAATATTTTTTTAGAGCCATGTTTTGTTTGTCTTTGAACATTTCATTTGCTTCAAAATGTGTTATGTGCTAAGGACCAATAGTCTATCGATGTATGTTATTGTTTATTCTGTTGATCAAAGCAGCATTCAGTACAAATGTTGGCTATTTTAGCTATTTTAGCTGTTTACACTCAAGGCTGTCCAGAGGAGAGGAGATAAAAGCCTTTTTGCCTGGAACACAACACATTTTTCAGACGTTTATGTTGTACATAGAATAACCTAGCTGTGTGTGTCAGCACATGTAAACCTTAATATTTGTACATGAAAATGTGAGTGAGTATGAGAGATGACGTTTACTCAGAACGTGTGTCTATTTGTCTCCTTTGTGTTGGCAGACTGACCCACGCTCACAAATCAGCCGTCAAAGTCATCCGGCGAATGCAGTACTTTGTGGCTCGGCGGAAATTTCAGGTGAGAGCTGGCTAATACACTCGAGAGTCAGGGCGTGTGGCCACGGGAGGTAAGAGAGTAGGGTGGTGTGTGTCACACAAACGCACACACACTTTAGCACAGTACAAACCAAGGATGAGAAAGCCTTAGGCCAGTGGAGCTGTCGAGACATGTCGGCTCTGCGACAAGCTGCGGGCAGACGCGCTGATCTGAGGGCGAAGTCGTAAACTCTAGACACAAGCCTGGCTCCCATCCCTAACCCGTGGGACTGATGCAGTTTCAGAGGCATGACCCAGGAGCCTCCCTTCAAACTAACCTCCTCGATGAGGCTCCTTTCCCATCGTCTGCCCCCTCTCACGCGGAATGGAGGACATGTCCAGAGCGAGCTACAGCATGGCGCTCCAATTAGAGCTCACTTAGGTTTTTATTGCATCTCAGCTGTGCAGTGAAATTTGATGTAATTGGTGTGGGTAGGGAAACGCAAACTTCATGCAGTACCTCAGGGACCTGTCCTCCCCCCTACCCCACCCCACCCCTCCCTGCAGAGACGTTGGCCCTCAGTTCACATCCAGACAATGGCATTTCTGTAGGCATTCTCGTCATAGTTTCCCATTTCGTTCCTAACTAGGGATCATTTCTAATAGCGGATGGGAATGTGAAAAGAGGAGGGGTGAGGGGGGTGTTGGGTCAAGTTAGAGTGCCGTATCCTGTAAACTTTGTGCTGAAATCCCACAAACTCCAGACCCCACCACACTCCCACCCACTTCTCCCTCACCCCAAACCACCTCCCAAGTCGGTGCGGGGCCCGGGGTCCAGACTTCTTTGGTTTCCCAGGCCTTTTTCGCTCCTAGCCACAGCAGTAGCCGTGCTGGTTGCTAACAAAGCATGGAAGTGGTGGCCCTCAGGGGAGAGCAGAGGAATGGTGGTCGCTGATGACAATGTGTGTGTCCCAGTATGTGTGTGTGTGTGTGTGTGTGTGTGTGTGTGTGTTTGTAAGTGTGTGTGGCTCGTCTCTAAAATTTTTGCTTTTGTGTGTGCGTATGTGTGCGTGTGCTTTTTAGCAAGCAAGGAAGCCGTACGACGTGCGGGACGTGATCGAGCAGTATTCCCAGGGCCACCTGAACATGATGGTCCGGATCAAGGAGCTCCAGAGGAGGTTGGAAAAGATCTTTCTTCTCTTTCCCCCTGCATGGCCCATTTATAACACACCAATGTCCATGGAAAACACGATTTTTAAATTTTATTTTTATGTCCTTATCATTTATCAGTAGCTTCTGCCCTGAAATGTCAAATGTAAGCAAAAACATTCCACCTCTGAAATGGAACTTGAAATTGTCTGTATTCACAAACATAGGCAAACATTTGCAAATCAGTTTTCTGCAAACACTGACAACCTGTGCGCGTAGACAGTTCTCTGTAAACACACCACAGTAACAAGAGAGAAGAGGCTTACCATTGCGATGGAATGATTACGCAGCATTCAAATGTGACATATGGTTTCTGGTTTGACCTCTTTTTAAGCAAGCTCGAATGCACCTCAGTTGGCAACATTTTGGTGGACCTAAGGGCCTGTAGACTCACTGGAAACCAGTTCTCTACCAGGCACTTCAGCAGAATTAGAGCCTTGGGCTCTGAGTACTCTCCAGCGTGCGGCCAAAAGCCCAGACGACAATAGCCAGAAAGGAACATTGTCATGCTGTAACAATGTGTCAGTCACAAGACATTACTTCAGTTATGAAACTATTTGCAAGTCATCAACTTTGGCGCTCAGGCCTCACAGGAGTTTCCTCAACTAGGGGAAACAATGTCAGGCCAACAGCAATGCCAGTCAAGCCTGTGTGTGTGTGTGAGAGAGAGAGAGTGAGTGAGCGCGCAAAGCATTAAGAAGTCAATATGGTCTTTGATATGTATGTGCTGGAGGAGCACATTTTACAGTGTCACAAGGTTGGCCCCCGTGGTGTCTCCGCTAGAGAGAAGGGGATCATGAGAAAAGCCACCTGCTGACTTAACTGACTGCATGTGTGTGTGTGTGTGCTTGCGCATTTTTGTGTGAGTGTGAGTGTCTGTGGGTTTGTGTGGGTGTGTGTGTCTTTGTCTTTGTTAATTAAGTGTTTCTGAGACTGTTTGTGAACTTCATGAAAAGGATGTGTGTGAATCTGTGCACACGCCTCTATGTGCGTGTGTGTGTGTCTGTGCCTGTGTGTGTGGGTGTGTGCGATTTTTTTTTTGGTAATTAAGTGTTTCTGAGACTGTGTACTTCATAAATGTATGTGTGTATACATGCCTATGTGTGTGTGTGTGTGTGTGTGTGAGTGTGAGTATGTAAATGTGTGTGTACATATGCCTTTGTTTCTTGTGCGTGTGTGTGTGCGTGTGGATGTGTCTGTGCGTGTGTACAAGATGGTCTGGCCTAAATGCTGCAGCTGCAAGGACCCCTCGGGCCCTCTTGATTGACTTTCTGCGTGTGGATTGATGGTAACAATTGGAGAGGTTGATTGCTATCAGAAACAGCTGAATGCCCCCCTCAACCCCCCCCCCCCCCCCCCCCCACCATCCTTCAGCTTCCCTGAATACAAGCTGGCCAGTGTATGACCCAGCCGCCCCCCACTCCCCACCGCCACCACCACAGCCCAACTAAAGCTTCTGCAGCACTGCACAAAGGCCACGGCACTCACACACCTCCATAATAGGAAGCAGCAAGCAGCACTCTGAGTGGCCCTTGAAGGCCAGCAGTTCCTGCACTGATTTCCCTGTACTTGTGCTGGTAAGTACCCCCGTTAACACGGGAGATTGCCCGTAAACCACTGTTCCAGGGTCAGTTAGCATAACTCCGCTGATAACGTGTGGTGGCTGATAACGGGTGGATTTTGCAAAGGCTGATCCCGGAACTGGAGAGTGCTGAACAGAAAAGCAGCCGGAGGGCATCCGTCAGCTGCCTTGACCACATCCCTCATATCGGCACGCTTTACTGCCACTGGCAGAGAGCAGCTGTGCCCATTAGCAGCCCAATCAGTGCGCTATTGTGCAAAGCGGAGGCAGGAGTTTGACGCACAGAAGAGCATGGACACGCGCCCCATCCACAGTTTTGCTAACCTGCGCCTTGTAACAAAGCTATCTCCTTTCTTGTCTTCCTTACTGTTTCTTTCTTTTTTTCTTTTTTGCAGGTTGGATCACACGCTGGGGAAACCAGGAATGTTTTTGCCAGGTAAACACAACCCCAAGAGCTCATCAGTCTTCATCGTCTGGCTGCCTTCCCCTCCATTTCCCCCTGTCTGTCTCTCCGCGGCATAAGGGCTCAGGGAATGTGATGCAACTGATAAAGCGCTCCAATGAAAATATCTCTTTCTGGTTGTATGCGCGATACCACATGAGATACTGTGTGTATGTGTTAGATAGCGGAGCGAAAGCACGAGTATGTGTGCTGTGTGCATTGTGCAATGCCAGTGTGTGTTTGTGTGCCCACAGCTTTATTTGCCCAGAGCGTGGGTGTTCTTGTGCGACTGAAAGTGTTTGTGTGAAAGATGTATGTATCATGAATGCATGATGTATATATGTATCGTGTGTGTGTGCATGTGTGTGTGTGTGTGTGACTTCCTGTCTGCCTGTGTTTGTGTGTTTGTGTGTGTGTGTGTGTGTGCTCCCACAATGTGTGTGTTGTTTTAGTGGACACAGTGTACTTTCTGCTCAAATCCACCGGCATCGTTACCTAAAGCCACCCCATGTGTGTAAACATCTCCTGGCTGACCTGCAGCTGTAACACGGTTAAACAGATTCATGATCGGACATTGGATTGGATTATGGAGACATCTGAGCCCTCAGCTCCCCCATGTGCTCACCGAGCTTTACCACCCCAGCAATCATGCTCCAAACTTGATAATGAGCGCGTGCACACACGCACACGCACACACACACACACACAGGCAGGAACACACACAAACATACACACAACCAACATACACACAGGCATGCACACAAACACACACACACATACACACACACAGACGGATAAACTGGGGAAGAGAGAATATTGAAACATTTTTCAATGTGTCTTTCATAACAGACATAAATATTTTCATAAGGTTATGGAGAAATCTGAGGAGGGCACACACACATGCAAATAAACACACACACACACACCCTGTGTCTCGGTGCTCACTGTTTCTAGCTTGAAGAAATTGAATCAGAAGAATCGGCTAAATGCTCAACGCACCAAAAGATTGTAAGAAATTAGGATGAAAAGAACCCAATTCAGACAGACAAATCTACAAAAATCACACAAAAAAATTCACAACAAAATGTGGGTGTGAGGGTGTGTGGGTGTGTGAGTCTGTGTGTGTGTATGTGAGTATGTGTGATGGTGCCAGTGTAGATTATGATGTTATGCAATGTTTTGTTTCTGAACCTTGTGTTCTTGTTTGTGTTCTATATATATATATGTATGACTGGTGGGCAACCATTCTGAACCATATGCAGTAAGACATAATAAGCGTCCAGATTTCAGATTGATCAAAAGTTCCCCTGTTTTGCCAGGATGGAAATAAACACAAACTCATAAACTCTGCATATGTCCGACAGTGTGAGGTGAACTTTGAAGTCTGCATTGTTATTTTTGTTTTCCTCTGGTCTGCAGAGAAAGGCGTAGACAAAGAGTATCACACCGTTGGAGCCAGACTGATCAGGCTGGAGGATAAGGTAAGCATCCGGTTGCTACACACACACATGCATACACACATACACACACACACACACACACACACACAAACTCTTAAAGGCTAGGACCAAGGCCACGGACCCGCCAGCCGATGGGATCACAGGCTCCGGTTGATGAAATCAGGTCCCCATGCTGGAGGTGTTTTTCTGGATGTGGGCGTGGCTCTCTGTCTGCTGACGACTTCAAAAAGACACATTCCTGTCAAAATCTGCTTTGATGGCGGTGTAATCTCTTGGCCATCTCATAGCCAAGGAGCAGCATACAGTACTTACATGTTTACTATTTATGTATTTTTTCTTACTCAATCACTTGGGTCCTTGAAAGGTCAGTGAAGAGATGTCTGTCACACTCACAAACACACACACACACACACACACACACACACACACACACACACACACACACACAC
>JAGFZM010000010.1:1795741-1892247 GCA_017657215.1 Limnothrissa miodon | reverse complement strand
TCTCTCTCTCTCTCTCTCTCTCTCTCTCTCTCTCTCTCTCTCTCTCTGTCTCTCTCTACCTACCTATCACCCCATTTGTGGGAGTGTATGTGTGTGTGTTGGGGGGGGTGTCTACTGTCTACAGGTATTGACATGTTCCAATTCTGTGGATTTATCTGTGTATATGTGGCTGCAGGTGTTTATAGATGTCTATATCTGCATGTGTGTGTAAGAGAGAGAGAGAGAGATGGATAGAGAGAAAGAGTGATGGGAGAGCACGCCTCCTCCTTTGGTCCTTCCATGTTGTGGCTGACCCTGGGTCTCTCCTCACCCTTTTGCCAGACGTGTGTGTCATGTCAAAACAACCCATCTCTCAACCCCGCTGCCCCCAACCACACAGACCACTTTCAGCACAAGAATAAGTGCTCCATAATTTAGTTGACACTCATCCCCACCCCCCACAACTTAATGCCTGTCACAGTAGACGGATAGGATTCAGTTCAGCTGGCAGTTGTTCCTGGTGTGTTTGTTTCTATAATAGGATTGTTTTGTCTTTTTAAGGTGTTAGATTAGACTGTTCTTACATTAGAGTTTTGACATTAACATTAAAAGTTTCTAAGGTGTCCAGTTTCTGAGGTTTGTATGACTTTTCACCAGTGTCCAATCTCCCCATTGTCGAGTTTGCGTATCGGCTAAAAGCAAGTGACGTGTCTCTAACAAAGGAGTTCTTCTGCAGAGTAATGCTGACACCACAGAGCCCCGACTGTCTGTCATTTAGCCTGACTGACTGTTGAAGGGCTGGCGGCTGTGGCTTAACAAATGGGCCCCCGTCCCGTCAAACAACAACAGCCTTGTGGGACTGTGCGCAGTGCCCAAACTCTCTACCATTGGCTCCTATCTGCCATTCCTGCGCTCTGTACCACTGCCTCCGCTGATGTAGTCCTGTTAGGAGAGCCTACAGGCTCCTCAATCAACACCTTAAGAGCAGCTCAGGGTTCACTGCTCACTTGGCCCAGCCTGGCAGTCTCTCGGAGCGCCTCCTGCACCCCTCGCTCACACTCTCCCCTCATCTCATCTCATGCCTGCTCTCCTCCCCGGCCCGGGCTGGAAACACGCTGGCTGCTTTTTACACCCCTGCTCTGTAACAACCCCCAGTGTTACGAGCTAAGCTGAATTTTTTTGCGTTTTCTGCCAGTGTCATGTTAGCAGGAATTTATGATGGATTTCTCTTTTTTTTTTCACTTTCTTTCACAGAGCCAATTATCAGGCTTTGGTAATGCTTGTGTTGCAAGAGAGAGGGCAGTGTGCAATCAGCGACAGTTATTTGGCTCTCCCGTCACTGACCACTGAGGTTAACCACCACTTGTGTTACACTGCATTACATCTGTGCAACAATGCGCCATGCGTGGCTTGCTTTCTTTCTTTAGCGGGATCAAAAAACGAGAAACGAATCGCTGGGAAACTCGATACGCACTCCACCCTCAAAATTATACTCCGAGGGAGCCAGACACTACTACAATAACAGCCTGTGTTTCTCTCTCGCTCTCTCGTTTCTCTCTATTCCTCACGTTCTCTCTCTCACTCTTTCTTTTTTTTCTGCACCCTCGTTCTTTTTCCTCTGTGTCTATGCTAGTGCGAGCAAGCTTCTTTCATTGGGTATCCAAAGCAGGAAGTAGCTCTGTCTCAAACTGCGCTGGTCCAATCACTGGGGCACATGTTGTTCACATGACTGGCCATTCAACCCAGTGCTCGTAAGGACAGAGTACAAGTCACTTCGTTTTCGCCAGAAGCTACCCCTCACCCTATACCCCTACCGTCGGGTTGTCTGTGGTCATTACTATGATCATGATGTCCTTTCCTATACACCACACTTTGATCTGCTGTCTTTCCCTAGTGCCGCCCGCACACTTACACTGCCGACAGAGTTGAAGAGGTTATGGCAACATAAGGCAAGCGAAACATACACCACAAACGTCTCCAAGTTTTTCTGTGCGACACAGAGAGAGAGAAATAGAGAGAGAAAGAGAGAGAGAGAGAGAGAAAGAAAGAGGGGGAGGAGGCTGGTCTATTGTATGGCCAAGTGGCCTTGCAAACATATGGGAATGTGATGATGCGTCTAAACAGCCAGACTCTGTGGGCTGCGTCTGGTGGAGCTAAACGTCTGGTAATGGCAGGGTTACTGTACAGGCCTGCGGTGCAAGGGGCTCGGACTGAGCCACCATGGCAGAGCCAGCACGAGTAATGAGGGGGTGGTGGTTTTGGCAGGGGAGGGGAGGGGGCGGGTACATGCTGGGTGCGTGGGGAGTCTAGATAAGAATGGATGTTCAGGGGCTTTAGGAGAAGCCAAGCAAACACCATACCCCCATCTCCTCTCCTCTCCTCTCCCCACCCTTTTGCCCTCTGCGTCCCTCCTCCCGCCTCCACCCCATCACACCATTCCCCCCCTTCCTTTCCCAAAATGTGGCCCCTCTAATGACTAATGGAGCTGGTGTGGCTTTCCCCTCAGAGACACAATTCACTGTGTCTGTCCACTGTCACCAATTACTGCACTGGAGCCAGACCATTAGGGCCCTCAGACTGCAGGGAGTGGAGGACCTCAAGAAATTCCATGATATATCTTGTCAGCTCAATCTGCAGTATTCCGCGAGATAGAGGCTATATTTAAAATCGAAGGGGTTGTACGAATAGTGCCAAAATGGCAGCCATTACTCTGATACTGCTCTGGTATTTATGTTAGAAGCCCAATTTGTGCACTGCTGATGATAGGTTTGTGTCATGTCTGCGAAGGTTTTTGGACTGCGGGGGCTTTTTGTGGCCACACAATACTTAACATTGCAGCCTATTTTGAGGGAAAGTGTTCCCAGGAGCAGATGCTTCTCGGTGCTTGGTGACAGAGCATCTATCTTTGTGATGCGGCCTGGGGCCCAGTCTTTTTTTTCTGTTTCAAAGGTGGTTCCTAGCGATGATTGAGCCGGAGCGGGTGAAGGTGAAGGAGGAAGCGAGTGTGTCCAAAAGATAGCTGTGTCACGCAACATCAAGTTCAAGTCTGCGATAAGGAGTCAGCACTCAGCCCTAACAAACCCCCCTTCCCCCTGCCCCCTCCATCCACATCCCACCCACTGCAGCCCCAGCCCCTCCTCACCCCTCCCTCACCCCCCTATAAATCCTTATCCAGGACCATAGCGGAAAAGGCAAATATTTTAAATGTGATAGAACGATATAATAACAAGGAGGACTCATGGAGAGAGAGTAACTTTGTGCTTAGATAAGCGCAGCAGCTGGCTCAAGCCTGCACTTCACTCACACCCCTGTCAACCCTATCACTGCTTTTACCCCAGAGAGGTTAGCCAAACACACCACTCACACACACTTCTCCATTCATGGCATGCGGACGGGCCAGGATCGCAAGGCACTGAATATAGTAGCTTTCCAGGTGGAGTCGAGAGTTTGTACACTGTCACCTAGCTGAGTTCCTGACCTGCCGGGCAAATATGAACCCAGATGCCTGTTGATGCCCCTCCTTATTTAGAGGCCGTCGAGAGTCCTTTTGTTTTAGCGAAGTGTTGTTTGCACCCGGGCCTTCCTGCTGACTGACTTGTGGATTTATTGAATAGAGGAAACCCATTAGTTCAATGCCCATTATGTGTGCATACAATTGGTTTCAGTACAGAAATAACTTAGTTAGTGACTTTATATATGTCGAATGGGCTGCTTTTGTTTAGGCATGTGTGGAGGGTTTTTTGTATCTGCTGATTAGAGGTGCATTGTAGAGAGTCTGAAATGTATTCGCACAGCTCAGGCTCAGATATGGACACTCTGCTGGTCAGACGGAAAAAACAGAGGAAAGCTGCTCTCTCCAACACCTCCTAAAGACTTCCTGTTTTCCCAAGTGCTGACTCAACCATAGACATGCAGGTGTCCAAAAAGCCCCAATGCTTGAGGGAGAGTCATCAATTACAACAGACTTACACACCCACACACATACATACACTGAATGGCAGTCTGTGTTGCCAGGTCTGAAAACAAGGTCATTTCATGCATCAGAATGAAGATAAATATCTGTGATTCCGATGGAGCGGCCAGGAAATCACCCAGCATTTAAAAATAGTGTACTTCCTCTAATTTTAAAGTAGCCATCTTTTCTGAAGAACATCTGTAATCCAATCATTACCCACTCTCTCCGTTGTCATTAGGCAGCGTTTGTGGTGCAGAAATGTTAAGATTTAGCAAAATACAGGCGATTATGTCATCCTCCTAATCTCTCATCCCATGTCATTATATGTGTCAATACCTAATCCATTAAAGCTAGCAGTCAGCCCTTTTGTTGGATGGGAAGCTCGTTTAGGGGTTTGCTGGAATGGGAGGAATCTGTACTCTCATCTGTCGGGTCTGGGGTTTGCTCACATGAGCAGCGCTGCACTGCAGACATGGGCGCTACGCAGCAGGGCTCTTTGTCCTGCAGTCATTAGGCCTCTTGTGACTCCAATCATCATTCATCTCAGGGGCCTGGATAGCACTTTCCCCAAATGATTGCTGGGAATGTTTTTTGTAGCCATTCTATTCTTTTTTCAGAGTTCTGATTGGATGTTATTTCATTTGATTTTTTTCTGCCTAATTTAATGTTCAGTCATTACAATCACTGGCTTCTTTTTACCTGTTAAAGAAAGCTGTATATATTTTAATCAGACCAGTACCAAGCTCAGTTTTTCAGTTTGTTTCTAAAAAACTGAGGGGGGAAATGCCCCTCAAAAATAAATGAGACATTCAAGCGCCAGTGTGCTTGACGTGACATGTCCTTCCCTCCGTCTCTCCAAGGTCTTGGACTGTGCACAAAACATGGTGTGGTGACGTGAACTATACAGCAAATTGGCAAAGTGCTGCAGTTTACCCAGGTGATAATACAGCTTTCACCTTCAACTGGGGGCAGATTTACTTCTGGAGTCTGGAATTACTCACACAAAGAGGACAGTCATCCCTGTGCACACTCGCTGTTTGAACAATCTGCTGCTCTTACGTGGACGCAGACCTTTCTCCTGCCCCCGTGCGCGGAGGCTGTCTCTCTTGCCCCCATCCGTACTGCAAAGGGGAGAAGTATAAATAATCCTTTCTCTTGCAGGGCAACGGAAAAAATGCCCGAGCCGCTTGTAAATGAGACACTTATAGCTCTTCATTAAAAGGTAATTGTAGAACATAATGGTGTAATGGCTGTTTTTCTGCACACTAAGCCAGGGGAACTTCTCGAATGCAAACCATTGTTTTATTCATTTACAAATCACAACAAGCATCCATCCTTTAGTTGCCAAACTTACATTTCACAATTTGCATTTCATCAACCAGCGAGTGTGCATTTCTTCCTCCCAGAGGGCAAAGATATTATTTTTCTTGTCCCAAAGTAGCAGAGGAGGTGCATGGGGGTCAATGCATTGTGTAGTGTCATAAATCACTACAAGCATTGAGACCAAGTGGATGTGTGCATATGGAACGTTGGACCACAGAGTGGTTGACCTGGTTTGGACGTTGTTGTGCTCTGTGCCATCGAAGTCACGGAAAATTTGATGTCAGCTCCGATATGGTTGAGAGGATTCTAAACAAACGACAGAAAGAAAGCTGAAAAAAAGGCGTGCTTTAAAAAGTGTTACGCTCAAATGAATTAAGGGCTATTTTCAGGCTTGTAAATGCAGTGGTTTGTTTCTGCTGATGCGCCTGTGTGTGGGAGTCATTATGTGTACAGTGGTCACATCCAGACCTCCTTTCCAGCCCTATTTCCCATGGTTCCACTTTCTGCTGACTACACGCGGCAGAATCTGTGTCACCACTCGGTTTTGTTCTTTCTTTTTTTTCTTTCTTTCTTTCTTTCTTTCTTTCTTTCTTCCCTTCCTTCTTTCTATCTTTCACCCTCTTTCTCTGTCTCTCTACCTGTTTCTCTCTTTTCTCTTTCGCTCTCCCTGTATCAGGCTCTCTATCCCTCTCTGATGATTTTAATTAATGTGGCGTGCTTTCTGCAAAGGCTTTGTTGGTTTCCCGCTCTGATGTGTGTTGTGTTGTTTTTGCAGTGCCATTCCTCAAGCAATTTGCGAGGGGCAAAACAAAGAGGAGCTTGTTAGGGTGGTCTCCAGCTGATTGGATATGACTACTTGGGAGCGTTCCCATGGGGACAAGCCAATGCCCCCCAGTTTATGCATATACATGATAGTCTAAATTGTGTGTGTGTGTATATGTATGTGAATGTATGTTCGGGGGGAGGGGGGGTGTCAAACAGCAGCAGAGAGGGAACACAAGGACAGAGACTGTTACGAAGGGAGAGACTTGGACGGACGCCATGTGTTTATCTGTCATGAGTGGTGTGTACTGCACTGCCGCTGGTGAAGTGTGTGTGTGTGTATGTGTGTGTGTGTGTGTGTGTGTATGTATGTATGGGAGGGGGGGGGTTGTACTTCAGTTTCCTGACAGTGTGCTGGTAGGCGAGTGCACAACACACTCAAGCCATAAACACGCCGGACAGTCCGGGTCAGTTCACTCCCCTCCTTAATGTGCGCCTTTATCTGGACAGACTGGGCCGGGGTGTCTCCACGGCTGACGAGGCATCTCAACAACAGCTCAAGCAGCAGCAGCAGCCCACGGGCCAGCCATCAGCGCGGGGCCCAGATCACGTAGACGGAGCAGATAGGCAGATCCTGTGTCAGTCATTTTATAAGGTTAATGTCGACGTGGGAGAAACTAGACCCCACTCACCCCCCACCATCACCACCACCACCAGTGCCCCCACCTCCCACACCTTCGCCACCACCCCTGCACAAAACAATGCCCTCTCCCTGTGTGGCTGGGCAGTAGCGAAACGAAAAACCCTCCACAGTTTGCAGTGAGGGGAGAGCTGACTCCTGCTGTTATCTCTCTGTCCTCTCTCTCTCTCTCTTTCTCTCTTTCTTTCTCTCTCTCTCTTTCTTTCTCTCTCTCTCTCTCTCTATCTCTCTCTCTCTCTTGGGCCCCCATGCTGGTAGGGCTAAGGCCCTCTTCTGTTGCCCGCTCTCAGCCCGCTCGCACCCCCTTTGCGCCACGGACACTTTGCATTTGCTCACGGCACGCCACATGCAAGCTATCTCCAGCATCATCCAGCACGGGTCGCAAAGCTGTCAACGGCCCCCAAGGCTTCATGCGCTAAGTAGCGGTCATATTGCATTACAGCGATATGTCAGGGAGATTGCCTTTCTACCTGGTCCATTGAAACAATGCTTTCTCCCCTGCTTGCCCACCCGTGTGTGTGTGTGTGTGTGTCTGGTATAGCTGTGTGGCTATACCCTTAGGGAGCACCAAGGCATCCTGGGCCTCTGCTCATTTTTCCACTCCCTTGAAAGGTGGTGTTTGTGTGTGTATGTGTATGTGTGTGTGTCTGTGTGTGTGTGTGTGTCAGTGTGCATGTGATTATGGAGTTGATTGACAGATGGGTAGATGGGTATGCTTGTTTAGAATATGTTGAGGGACATACTGTGCATCACATTACAGTGCCTCCTTTGGTTAGTACTGTAAAACTGTAAAGTAAACTGTAAAGATGAATTCCCATTTTTGCTATTACTTCACCAGGCCAATTGACAGATCATTGTTTAGACTGAGTGTGCTGTCAACTGAATAGAGGTGATATCTGCTCCATTGAACTTCATCTCAGAGTCAACATCCTCCAGTTATGACTCGCTGCAATTCAACTTTGAATGATCATACTTGATATGGCTTACATGTGGAGGCTATATTTAGCTGCATTCCAGCGATGACTAAGCTCTCTGATGGTGGCAGTGTTTTTCACGACTAAGTAATTGAGCACAATTCACCAATTTGGCTGACTGACAGTTAAACAGTTATACAGGATATACAGGGCCCCAGACTACCATGCCTCAAACACAAAAAAATATAAATAGGCGAAATAGGCTTCTTTTTCTAGTTTTTTAGGATAGTATATATAGTATAATGTTTAGTTTCACCCTCACCCTACCATACTCGCCTACCATTATTAGATGTAATAACGCCCTGACACAGCTTAAAATTTCTAATAACATCTACAGCTACAGCATAATTAATTAGTGCATTTGTTTGTTGTTTGCATTGGGATTCCTCATGTGACCATTATACTGCAATATAGTACTGTGCCGTCACAACCTCTACACAGTCAACAGGCTTGTTATGACCCAGCCCACAAGGTCAACCTTGACACTGCTGGTAACAAGGTTCACAGAGCAGGACAAGACAGAAGAGGGAAAGTTTTTCTGCGTTATCAAGATCTATTGGCAGAGGTCAAGGGAGAGAGAGAGAGAGAGAGAGAGAGAGAGAGAGGGAGAGAGTGAGGTGTGGGGGTAGAGTGAGAGAGGGAAATGACCCGTGAGGACAGAGGACAAAAACGCTATAGACCGCCCCTGGGATCCCCAATGGACCCAACTTATGTCCATCATGGTCCATCACAGCCTGCCATTGCATTCCCGGGACGAGAGCAGACCTGACGTAGTTGTGGCCCTCCCATGATGACCTGAACATTCCAGGCATAGGCAACCATTCAAGGAAGAGCCCTCCATGATTTTTTGTCAGCTTGTTTGTGTGTTTTGTGTGTGTTTTTGTGTGTGTGTGCTTGTGTAAGGATATGTCACAGTGACATCTCCAAACCACTTGCACATAAACAAACACACACATAAATACACACGCACACACTGTCTCACACACACACACACACACACACACATTTGCATGCAGTATTACACCAGGGAATGACCTTTGTTCTATATCATGGCTAGTCTGTCAACATGTTTTTGTATGGCTGTAAATTGCCATGCACATCATGCACACACACTTACACACACAACCCGCCCCCCCCCCCCCCCCCACCCACCCCAACGTGGACTTGCCAACCCCCCCACCCCCCATTCCCCCACCAACCCCTGGCCCCTGTGTGGCCAGGCTTAGCACTCATACGGAGGCTGTGTGAGTGTCCTGAGTGAGTGCTGGGGCCGTGCTCCCCTGGCCTTCTGTAGCCTTGGAGCTTATGCACAGGCGGCCAGCTGCTCTGGTTCAGGTTTCTACCATTGCTCAACAGGTAACCATAGAGGCTGCTTTCCAAGGGCGTGCTGGGCAGGTGCGGGCTAACCTGTGCCTCAGGGCAATCTAGGACTGCTTATATACACACCTATCACTCCCACACACACACACACACACACACACACACACTCACACACAGGCACCCCTTTTTTAAACTTCATCTTGAGGAATCTTGCCATCTTGCCACTGCCCACTCTTGCATATCTGTTGCCAGAGGTAATCTCACAGTGAAAGCAACACAAGGCCAAACTGTCAGTGGAGATGCAGAACCGTGCACACAGCTGCAGGATAGGCAACCGTAGGTACAGTATATTGTTGTTGTGTTACTATACACAACTATACATTTTGTGTGAAAAAGGAAAAAGTGCAAAGTGTGATTGTGGTCTCAGTGTGTGGCACAGCACGCCTCTGTGAAGCTTTATCACTGGCAGTGCTAAGCTGTAGACCTTCAATGAAAGAGCTGCATTTTTACCTAATGATAGACCACAAACCCTCTATCTACACCGTAGACCGTCTGTAGACACTACTCTAGAGACAGGTGTCCTTTGACTTGTCCAACAGGTGTGTGTGTGTGTGTGTGTGTGTGTGTGTGTGTACACATGAACATTAATTTCTCCCTGTCAGTAGGAGACAACAAATAAACCTACCTGGTGTCATCCGGCTGTAGCAGGAGACACAGACTCATTGCCGGCCTTTAATTACAGAGTAGCACTTGAGAGGAGCCAATTCACAGTTTCCTGCACCGTGCATCAGCAAGACACTACAGCCCATGCTACCTCTCCCTGTCTAATTACTACCAATTACTATCCTAGCACGCCAGGGCCTATTACACACCAGGAAAACCACACGCCACCACCGCCGCCACCGTTTCCCAAGTCTGTCCTCCTGTGTGCTTGTTGTGGGCGACCTGACGGGTTATTACGACAGCGTGCCCTGGTGATGCGCCAGCCTCCGGTTGGCCCCCGTCATCCCAGCCTTTGTGGCCCTAATGAGAGATGAAGGCATGAAGAGGAGGTGAGGGACATCTCACAAGGTCCCCCAACCCATCCACCCCCCCACCACCCGGTTCCCACAGTCAGAGTGCACAGCTCGGGAACAATGCTGGCAATGTTACCTAACTCTCATCGTCAGAGTGCACCAGCTCACATCCAAACGACCTTTTTTTGTCTTTCAAGGGGTACCATGTGCTCTGGTTTTCTGTTTTAAACATTCTAAAATGACTAAAAGGAACAGAAAAAGAATAAATTAAACGTAATTATCAAATAAAAGTCACAGACTGAGAAATATTCTGACACATTCATTCATTCAACACATTCAATCATTACAAAAAGGAATAAAAAAAAAAAGGAGATTGCTTTTTGGAATATTCAGTGCGGGAAATATTCAGTGTTCTTTCACTGGGGGAAACTACCTACCTACTACTCCATTCAAAGTGGAAAAGACTTCTGGTAGTAGCCATGGCATCTGGCACAGCAAGCTCCTGATCTGTGTGTGGGCTTCACAAAGCAGGCATTTGATCAGTTGTGATGAAGGCATGTTTTTGCTGCCAGCAATGCAGACAGTGTTGAAAAAGGTTAAGCCAGGGAGCCATATGTGCCATAAGTGGAAAGCCAGCCAGAATTGCCTTTCTATGTGATCTTAAATTATAGTATGTACAAATACAGGGGCAAACACCAATGGGCAGCCCAACAGCAACATTTCTGCTGCCCAGTACGATATAGTAGAAACAATGGTATAGACGTCATATAGTTGTCAAAAGCACACTTGTATGGTGTTGTTCAGATATCCTCTGAAGCTGGCCTTAAAACCAACCTGTGGCGGCCATGCTTGCATATCTTATGACCTACCTTGTGTGGCTATTGAATGACATACAAATGTAAAATTGACTAGTATTTAGCAGAGGCTTTTATCCAAAGAAGCTGTGTTCAAGACGTCGCCAAACCATTAGTGGAACACCACACAGGAGCTTTAACGTGTGCCTTATCAAACTGCAAATAGGCAGCAAAGCCAACAACCATCGGGCTTATCTTTGATAGGCCAGTCATAAACCATGGACTCAATGTTTTTTTTTAAAGCACTGAGAACTCCACTGTCGTCGCCTGCAGATGGAGAGTTTGCAAACATGCCTCACAGGCGAGCCCACGTGAGGGCCACCTAAGATCGCAGCCTAAAGCTTGAGCTGGAGAGCGCTTTGCGCACTTGACACAGATAAAGTGCACCCGTTTCAGGCGGTGTGAAAAGGAGAGAAAGGGACCATTGTTGCCCAGGTCAGCTCCAGAGACGGCACAAAGGAGCAAGGCCCGGAGTAAGAGACGTGGACAACGTTGGCCATGTCACCGTGGGTGACGGGTTAATTCTCTCAGGCCCCTTTAGCGAAGGCGGCTAACGTTACCGGTGGCCAGCAAAGACATCCCCTTTACCCATTGAGGCTGCTGAGTTTTGTTTATCATTGCAGCCTCTTCACAGGCCAGTTCTTTAATAAAAAATAGAAAAGTCTCAGAAAAAATTGCCAGTGAAAATCTCGTGTCCAAGATCTGTATTCCACCATGTCAGTTACAAAGCCTGTAGGGTTTTTTGGGAGATAATTTGCATACTGCATCATGCATCCTTTGTCACCACTTGAGCATAAACTCAAATGTCAACATGTTCTTCTGGTTTCTATGTGATGGAATGCATCTGTCGTGAGGTGTTTTGTACTCTGGCTATCTTTAACCTATCATTTTCTAAGATAGTCTACAGTAGTATAGTCTAGACCTAAGCAAGCCTGGAGGGTAAGGTGTCTATTTTTACCTTATTTCTGTGAAACATGCTAATTTAAATTATTATTGCCTAGTGTACAGGCCCTACACTACCAACAACAATAAATTAGCGTGACAGCATTGAGGTCACGCAGTCTCTCTGTGCTCAGAAAGTGGCATCCAAGTGACCTATTCTAGTGGCTGTGTCGTGGTTATTCTCTTTTCATTCTCAAAAGGTCTCAGAGGTGCAATGAGACTCAAGAGACAAGAAAAGAAGAGGTGTCAGGTAGTGGTTTTGGCTAAGTGTAGGTCTCTGCTGTGCTGAGGGCCTACCGCAAGTAAGCAGGCTCAGCAGGCATCAGCGGCAAGTTAATAGACTGGCATGTTCAGCATTTTGAGTGCCCTGACTGTGTTGCTCAAACTTAATTCTTTTAAAATTGATGAGCTTCTTTGGTGGATTTTTAAGAGAAAGAAGTAAATATATACAGGATGCCTGACAGGGCTGAGTATGTCATAACTGGATGTGCCGTCCAGTGAACTGAACCCTACCAGAGGTTGGTGGGTGGGTCATGGGGTTAGAGGTTTCTCCGTCCTTAAGCCTTTTCCTCCAGCCAAGTGAGACTGTGCAGAGAGGGATCGGGCAGAAACGGATGGGGCAGCGACGTGGACGACTTACTCACTTGCTCCACAAGCTCATAATACCCTCGGCTGCATGACATCAGCGGCGGGTGACATGTGGCTAATTCTCTCACGCCTGCTTTATTAGTCCTCTCTCCGTTTTTTGGGGCCCGTTTTATACCCGCTTTATATACACCACCCCACCCCCACCCCCGCTGACAGAGTGGTCCCTCAGGTGGCTGCGTCATAGGAATATACCCGCTCATCAACAGCGCCTCTCCTCACCCCCCTCCATAAATCATACATTAGCACGGCCATTACCTCAGCGCCCGCTCCCTCTCTAGCTCACGGCTCACAACACAGGATGTGCCTGCTGTGAGGTTTCGGGGCAAAAAAAAGCAACACACGTAGCAGATTGTAAACACGTAACATAGGACTTGGTCGTTCGCACAGTAAAACTGGTTCTGCCATATGTGTGTGTGTGAGTAGTGTGTGTGCGTGTATGCATATGTGTGTGTATGCGTGTAATCATTGTTGCCCTGGCTTGTAAAGTTGAAGCGTTGCCCTCAGCTCATATGATAGAGGGAATTAACTCCATTGTTTATTTAACTTTTAAGTCTCTGCACTCATTGAAGTGAAGAGACCTGCCTTGGCTTACACAGAATTAGGTGTGTGTGTGTGTACATGCTTGTGTGCACATGTGTGGCTGGGTGGAGTCAATGGCACACACACTCACACACACTCCAGTGAGACGTAGCAGGCTCTGATATTAAATAACCTCATCTCATCTCCAGCTCCCTGGCTAGGCACAAAGAATGCTGGGTTACTCAAGGCCTTGATTTATGTCGCTATGCAGCCTACAACAGATGAATGGTTTACAATAAGAGCAACGTTGTTAAGGTTTGTGGACAGTTAGAGGAAGGGTTGGTTGTAAATAAAGAAAAGAGAGAGAAAGGGAGAGAACGTTGTACAGAGCGGATGGAGGTATTAAAGTGTTTCTTTCTCATTAGAGCAGAGCAGTCCAGACTAACAGGATACTACACCAATTCACGACTCATATCTACTCCACAAATACTCTACAGAAGTCTATATTTGTTTTTGGTTATGTATGAATGTGTTTGTCTTTTGGGGATTTGTTCTATTTGATTTTGGAACGTGGTTTGTACAAAACCTAGCCCTGAATCAAGTTGTGTTGTGTCGATTCTGCTACTGTACGCAATCGGTGCTCGCAGCTGGTGTGGTACATGATGAGAGCTCCAACCATGCTTTTTCACAGTCTATCTGTTTTACATTTGTTTTAGAGCGACAATGAGCCATGACCCTCTTCCCCTCATCCTTCTCCTCCTCCTCCTCTTCTTCCTCCCTGTCCGCCTCCTCAATCCACCCCTCTCCCGCTCTGTGAAAACAAACACATCAGGAAGCTCACACAAAACACTGAGCAGCTGCTGACGTCAAAGCACCCGTCTGCTCGCATCGGTCACATCTCTCCCTCCCAGCGCCCAGGCCCTCAGTACTAGTAGTAGGTCCGGCCTCAGGAAAGACCGCTTTCTTTGGCTCCGACACCGAGCCCGCCACACTGTTTTCATTTTTGCTGAGCACTTAATTCACAATCAACAACCCTTGCTGCAGCAAAGAGTTAAGAGGAGCACCGGTAGGAGAGTTTGCAGATTGCAGAGGGACTGACTCACCCGTAGGCCTGGAGTCTCCCCTCCCCAGGAGTCTCTCCTCCCCAGTGGCTTAGTGTGTCTCATGGAGAAGAGAGGGGGAGGGGGGATTGGTGAACCAGATGGACGGAGCTCATCACTGTGTTCGGCAGCGTGTCAAGTAGCCAGCTTTTATCACCCCATTACAGGGCGTCAGGCAAATGGCTGACCTAATCACTCCTTAATCAACTCAACCTTGAACTTGACACCAAACCTCTTTCTCTCTTTTTCTACCTCTCTCTCTCACTCTCTCTCTTTGTCTCTCTCTGTCTCTCTCTTTCTCTGTCCTTCCTTCCTCTCTCTCTCTCTCTTTTCTTCCTCTCTGCTCCTAATATCTGAGGAGCTTTTAGCCAAGGGTTGAGGCTGAGGTGAATGAACTGATGTGGTGTTGCCGGGAGCTGCTGGAGTCTCAGGGGTCGTGTGGGAGTTTGGGTTCCTGCCTCCGTGGTCGCATCTCAGTGGGTCGACCGGCTCAGTGGCTTGACTCTCCTCCTCACTGAAGGATCTGCTGACATAAAGGCACACATAGAGTGTAATCTACTCAGCGTCAGCCTTTTAGAGAGGGAGTGAGAGAGGATGGGGGTGGGGGATATCGGGTAAGAAAAGCTGTAGTTGCACCAAATGATGAGGAAGGTGAAGTACACAGAGTAATATTGTACGCGGAGTAACAGAGAGACGAATTATGTATGCCTCTGTGGTGCGGCCGGTGTTGTTATCATAGCTGTGTCAGATAGCGGGCTCCGCTGCGGCGCTCTATACGTGCAGGGCTGCAGGGCCGTGTGGGCCGAGGGGTGTTGCTGTTGCCTCGGAGAGACAGCCACACTTCAGCCTTCGAGAGGACGCGTCCCAGCTGCTCCCCATTATGCGCGAGGTGTTTTACTGCCCAGCGGAGCCAGAGCCCATGCACTCTCTCTCTCTTTCTCTCTCTCTCTCTCTCTCCTGCCCCCAAACCGAATCCACCTCTCCACCTCCAATCCACACACACACACACTCACTGCTCTGGTTCTCATTCCAGCTGAACTCTATCTAACTTCCCCCTCTGAACATTTGAACCCGTCCTCCTGCTCCGAAGCACTAATGAGAGGAAAACAATAATGTGGGGGTGGGAATGAGTTCGGGGGTGGTGGTGGGGTCTGGACCTCCGAGCCTCTCCGTGTGTCGTTCCTGTGAACTGTTTCTGCCTTTCTCTTAAGTCCAGAACCCCTGCCTCAACCCCTGGGCGTGGGGGAGGAGAAGCGTCCGCGGCGGAGGCACGTGCCGCTGGAGTGTGGCGGCTGGAGATGTTGCTGTTGGCCAGCGTCGCTCTCGGGTGGATCCTAGACCAAGTGTGAATGTTTTTTTTTTGGTTGATATTTTTTATGTGTGTGAGTGATGTGGGATTCAACTAAATACAAGTATAAAAAGTAGTAAGTGTTTTTTGTGGATCCTTAAGTTTGGGCATATTTGAGTATGATACACATACATGTGTATGTTCAATGTGTATTTTGATGTGTGTGTCTTCACACACATGCACATGAACAATAGGCTGACGGGGCTAGGTGACACACCGTGTGCAGGCGTGCACCTCTCCGCCCCTCCCTGCGCTGTGCTGCGCTGCCCTACATGCAGTAAGATTTGCACAGCTGCACACCGTTCTGCTGTTGTCCCTCCTGTGTGAAAAACATGTCCAGGAGCAAAGCCCCCGCCGCCACTGGTGCTGCCGCCTGTGAAGCGCTCTCCAGCACACATAGATGAAGGGAGAGTGTTTGAGCCCCACACGGCAGCGCCTGGGCAAATAAAGTTCAAGGGCCGGGCCCGCACTTTTATTGTATTTATTTAATTCCGCTCGCGTAGCCCCTATTTATGTTTGAGAAAACGGAGCGCTGAAGGGGCAGGGGAAAAAAGGACAGGAAAAGTGTTTTTTTTTGCGCTATTCTTTTTCTTCCTTTGCCAATTTTCCTTCCATTCCTGATTTTTTTTTGGAAGAAACTTCAAGAAGTGAAAACCAAGGGTGTGTGACTAATGTCTTTTTTTAATTTATTTTCACCGGTCGGAGGATCGGTCCAATCACAAAAAAAAGAAATTCTTTTTTATTTACTCTATTTGATTTTCAGTCAAGTTGTAATCAGCACTAACACAATAAGCAAGACCAAAAAGTCCCTCCAAAATCTCCCTGGCTGTTCTTCCACTTTTTCATCGCTTTCTCTCTCTCTCTCTCTCTCTCTCTCTCTCTCTCTCTCTCTGTCCCTCTCCTCTTCTTCAAATGAGCAAAATTTGGGGAATGGATTCATATTGTGTGTGTGTGCGCGCACGGGCCTGCTGGTAAGTGGTCTGACTTTGCGCGGTAAAGAGCTGAAAACAGCCCCTCTCTTGTTAGCTTTTTTCCTCAGGCCAGCGCTCTCCAGATGTTGCTGCGGCGGGCTGCTCGTGCGCCGGCCTGAAGTGAAAGACCACCTGTCTTCGTGAGTTACATTCTACAAGGTCGCTTGATGAATTTGCAAGCTGCATACGTGTGTGTGTTGGTGTGTGTGTGTGTGTGTGTGTGTGTGTGCATGATTGAGTAAGTTTGTGTCTGTGTGTGTGTGTATGTGTATGATTGTATGTGTGAGTGTGCATATGTGTGCATATATGTGTGTGTGTGTGTATCACTGAGTGAGTGCGGGAGGAGAGGGAGAGAATGGGGGTAAGGGGTCCCTGGAGGCCCAGCACAGCTCGCTCAAGCTGGAATCTGCTGCAGCCATCACCTGGCTGGTGTCCACTGCCTGCTGAAGCAACACCAGCAGGCTTGTATAGCAGCGGCAGTGGGTGGATGGATGAGTGGATGGGGATGGTGGAGGGCAAACAGGCATCCTGGCTGCGAGACACCGGTAGGGACCTTTTATGCACATATAAAGTCATCAGGTCTCGCTAGACTCAAACGTGCTGCGGAGCTCTCCTGGCCTGAGCTCATTCCTTTCAGAAAAGGTCTTATTTCAGCACTCCGTCCCCTCTTTGTCTCGCTCCCAGCATTCACACACGCACACACACACACACACACACACACACACACACACACGCACACATCCACATATGCACAGACACGCATGTATGCACGCACACCCAATCAGCCCACACACGACAGAAAAGGCCCAAACTGCTGGACTCAGGCTCAGTTTCAGGCTCAGGTGGTGAACGTATTGTTTCCCTTGTTTCCCCAGACGTGGTCATTCTATCTGTTTTCCTCATAATGCTGTAGGGATGACTTGAAATATATTACCCTTTCCACCAAAACTGCAGATGAGCATATGCACACACACACACACACACACACACACACAGACAGACATGTAAACACATAGTCTTGTGTATTCTTCTTTTCACGATCTCTCCAGGCCAAGTCACCAGAAGTGAGAGGTCACACTCCGAGGGTTCATGTGTGTAAAGACAAGCCTGCTTCCCAGGGGCGAGCTCTCATCAGTTGTAAATCAGGCCTTTAACCCTTAAGCCCGCTGATTAGAAGAGCAAGCAAGCCAAGCTCAGGGGAGAGAGAAGCCGCATCCCAGCACCAAAGGACACCAAGGTGCTGAAGGTGTTTTTTAGGGGATTTTTGAGACAGTGGGAGTGATGTTAGAGGGGGTCTCCTAGGAGACGGGGGGGGGGGGGGGGGGGGGGGGGGGGGGGGGTATCCGTCTGTCCTCCATGTCCCCGCGAGCAGACAGGCTGGCTGGAGGTTGCCTGACGGTTGCCGCGGCAGAGGTCCCCCATGCGTCACAGCCCTCTCTGCATGCACGGCTCCAGCCTGCCGAGGAGCAGCCGTCTAATTAGATTACTGATGTTTATGGGCCTGTGGAAACCCCCCATTGAAGAAAAAGACCCTTAATAAACAGGGATGTTGCTATTTTTTCTTTCTCTGCATTTTCTCTTTTTCTTCTTCTTCTTTCCTCTTCTCCTTCTCCCTCTTCTTCCTCTTTTTCATCATCTCCTTCTTCTTTCTTCCCCTGGATCACATTCAACTGCCAATTGGCCCTGGGCACTCTGAGTGAAACCACAGCACATAAACCTGAGAGAGGGAGAAAGGACATATCTTGTGGTATGTTTTTTAATGTTCTCTCTCTGCCTTCCTTTTGGATGCCTAAAAGGGTTCCATTAGGCAGCTGTAAAGTTTAAGGTTGGAGTAGGTGAGCTTTGTATGGAAGGTACGCATACTTGTGAATATGCTTCACCTTAATAGTAAGAAAACAGCAACCTTCCTCTGAAATCATCATTCTCTTTTAAAGAATCATACTGCTTTTTGAAGAACAATTGTCGATTTCACAGATGTTGTTAGATATACACACAAAATATCCCTGTAAAAACATTGGCAGAGCCTTTATATAGTAATGACAGTGGTTTTATCTATGACTGTGTAAAAAAGCCCAGCATGGGCTCTGTGAGACTTCTGACTTTTTCCTGGCTCCCACTCGCAGCCCATAATGCACTTCAACCCCATCTCTCTGCTGGGTGCTTCCTGGTAGCTCCAAGGCCTGATAAGGTTGCAGCCAGTCTCGCCCCCACCCACCTCTGTGCGTGTTCAGGCGGAGGCGGAGGGGTGAGGTCAGCCAGGCAAGCCATGCTGTTTGTTTTCTGTTTGGATTATGCTTTTTCCGGACCTGTGGATCCTGTGTACCCGATGCAGCCGTGTGCTTGCCGCGCCAGCGTTCTGGCGGTGACGTCCGCCACTGTGTTTACAGCAGCAGGCTCCCAGTTGTTTTAGTTTTTTTTTTTTCTCGTTTTTGTCCATACTCACAGACGACCCGGAATGAATGGCCATTTTTAGTGCTTTTTTCTTGTTTATTACTGCTGTTCCGTGCTTTAAAATAATGTCTCCAGCGAGCGGACATCCTCTCCCTGTCGGAGGGCAACCAATTAGCCGCGCAGCGCATACGTTAGGCCTGACATGTCGTCTCATCGGGGAGAGTTACAGCGGCGGTTTGAGTGCATTAGGCCCACGCCTCTTTGTTATCTCTTGTCTCTCCTCATTTGGAACTGAGTGCCTAAGCAGACCCAGACCTCCCCCTAAGACACTGAGTCAAAAAGCCATTCCTCTGAACCCAAACCCTGACTTTTTGTTGACGCATGGCCATCACTCCTTCATCTAGTCTCCTTTTTGAGTATTTGCCTCTTAAATCCATTCAGGAATTTTCTGTCTGTCATCTTGATTGAGCTGTCATTAGCCCCGTTTAAACTTTAGGCTAACCCTGGTGCTTAAACTTAAGCCCAGCCCAGGTGGGTGTTTATACTACTGGGCTAGGAGCTTCAACAGAGCCCATTGCTCTGGCAACAATCCCATCTAAGCCACTGTTCAAGCCCTGATGCTCACACATAATAGCATAATCACATACTATCATTGGTTTTCTTTCAGTGTTTGTGGAATGTTGCTATTTTTTACATTGTTGTCAGTTGGCTACTTAGCCTACTACAGTACAATACAAACCAGGAATGCTAGCCCTGGTCCTGGTACACTGGGCCTTTCTTGGACCTAAGTTCCCGGGCTGATTGCCCAAAGAATAGCCGCGGCTGTAGAGAGCTGGGTGTTTGGGCTGGGAGCGCGGAGCGTCTGTTGTGGTGAGGGTGGCGTCTCTCTGACGTTCGGGAGCAGGGGGGGGATTGAGCGAGCCGGGACTGGGGCCGGGGTTTGGGCGAGTTTGGCTGGGCCTGGCAGCGAGGCCGGATGTGTGCCCCATCTCCTGTGGTGTGGGGTCACCGCTGCAGAGTTAGTCCCTCTGAGGCTCCCGAGCCCCTCCTCCCCCTTTCCTCCTAAATCATTAAAGAGTGCACTTTTGTGTTTTGACAATAAACCTTAGTGGCCATTAGGAGAGTGTCAGCAGACTGTGGTTCTATGTTATGTGTGTGTGCGTGTGTGCGTGTATCTATTTTTTTGCGTGTGTAGTGGCCGTGTGTACTTTGCGTGTGTGTATTTGGGGGGAATGTGTATTGTTTGTTTATGTCTGTGTCTGCCACCAAAAGAGCCTGTGTGTGGTGTGTGTGTGTGTGTGTGTGTGTGTGTGTGTGTGTAAGTGAGAATGTGTGGGTGTGTGCGTGTGTGTGAGTGTAGACGTGTCAAGTAGGAGACTGTCTGTGACAATTCCTCCTCTGTCTTCAAAGGGCACTTGGGATTATTAGTCATCCCTACATTCTCTCAGAGGGAAAATGTCTACACACACAGTTTTCTTTGCCAGCCCCCTCTACATACACACACAGACACACACACATACACACACACAGTGACCACAGTGACCAAATATCCCACTCCCACGCAGGGCAGCCCCTTATGATATGAACACATTGCAATGTCTGTTCAGCAGCCGTGGTCACTGTGTCTGGCTGTGTTGTATTCTTGCCTGCTCCGTTCGGCCATAGGCGCCCTTGAATGGTGCTTTAGGTGTGTTCTCAATTGTTCAACAATTTCTGACGTTTAGCGAGGAAAAGACTAATAGGGAATATGAAGATGCTTTTCAGACAGCAGGACATGACACGCATGAATACACTGAGTGCTGGGGACATCTCTCCCCTGCAGTTCCTCAGAAAGCTGTCCTTTATCTGCTGCCTCTGAATGTGGGCATGGTCCACATTCATACGCACACAAAACACCCACACACGCACACACACAGACATAGACATAGAAACATTAACACACGCAAGCTCACACACAGAGAGACACACACACACAGAAAATGGCAAGTTCATCCTCATTTGTGCAACTCATTCACCATTCAGCCACCTGACAATGTAATCTTGGCTCATGAATAGAGTGCAGTGTTCCAGGCAAATGAAGGGAGTGTTCGCGGTGCTATCACAGCGGGAAGACTCGTCATGTGAAATCAATGTGCTTTTCTGACCTATGGTGCGTAGTCCTCCAAAGCAGGGCCAAGAAAAAAAAGAAAGAAAGAGAGAAAGATAGAAATAAAGAAGAAGAGAGTGAGGCCTTTGGATGAGTGCAAACCCAGTGGAGGTCCTGGAGACCTGGGGGCCAATGTCTTTCCGGAGGGTTCTGTGTCGGCAGAGGAGCTCTTTGAGCCGGTGCACAGGGGCTTAAAAGTTAGGTGACCTGAGCTTAGCCTCAGTCAGTCCACTTCATATCCCCCCTCTAGCTGAGCATGACGGAGGTGCAATGTTCTCTCCTGTACATTCAGCAGTGTGAAATCTGTGTGTTTTTGTCTGTGTGTATATGTGTGTGTGTGTATGCAGGGCTTATTTACTATAGTATACCAGCCTGCTTGCATTTCTGTGATGGAATCATTTTTAACCTACTTATATGCTGCTTTAGGACAACCTTGAAGGAGAAAAAAGTGCTTTCAGCAGGGAAAATAATAAAATAATTTGATACAACATAGACTGAATAACAAACCCAGGACCTACCTGAGTAACTTACTTCAGTAACTTACTTCAGGTTTCATTTTGCTATGCCCAATTCAGATAACATTAGTTACAGGCCAGTTATTCTGTCTCTGTTGCATCATGTTTTCTGGTTCTTTTTTCTGCATTCACCTCAAACATCTTGGCTACTCTCTGATTTTCACCGAATTTCTCCTTTAAGGAAAGCCCCCAAAATTTCTGTGTGAGGTGGTCAGGGATTGAAAAAAAGAAAAAAAGGCACAGAGAGAAAAAAGAAAACAGACAGGACTACCTGTAGTCATTTCCTGAGGGCTTCTATTTCCACTCTCTGAGTCAACAGTGGCGCTCTAAATGTGGACCGTGATCTGCTCTTACTGCTTTCTTTCACTGTGCTGCGGATGGCGCTAGCAGCAGGGCTGAGGGGGTGAGGGGACATAGTATGTCATATTATGATGGGCATCCCTGCTGCCACCTCTGTTTACCCCACTACGTTCAAAATATCAGGACAGACCCCCGAACTTTAGCATCACCGTCCCTGGGCCCCTGTACCACCCCCACCCTCCAGTCTCACTCTCTCTCACTCTCTAATTGGTTGACGTGGCACTTGTGCTTGTGATCCAGGACTGGGGAAGAACAGGTGGCAGAGGAGCTGGGTGGGGGTGGTGGGGGTGCCCCGGCAGTTTTGCGCACACTCTTACACTCACCTTTTGTTGCACCACAGAAAATCAAACAGAGGAGCTGGATGGAGAGAGCTCCTTGACCTTACCATGAGAGAGGAAAAACTTCAGAAATTCAGAAGTAAATCAGAAGTGTCCACGTGGCATATGCTTAAATACAATAAGAGAATGCCACTACAATGCAATGCAATGTGTCTACAAGAAGAAAATAGGTTATTAGGAAACTGGGAGAACAAGTTTGCAGTTGCAGTTACTAATGAGCCTTTTGCTCAGAATTGTATTTGTCCTGGATGAACAAATTCTAATTATATGTACATCTGACACAATGTTGTTTTGCTTTCCTGCTCTGCATCCAAGGCTGGTTAGACGTCTCATGTTTGCACACTTGAGTGTGTTTTAATTAATCTTATCCCTGCCTGTTATCTCCCCACCCTAGTGTAACTTAAGCCTACCTGAGCGGGCGCCCACGTGCCCTCTCACACGGGCTGACAAGGGGCAATGGCCCGTGCCCAAACACCGCGCTGCGGTGCCGAGTGACGGTGACCGGGCAGGGAGCGAGTGAGCAAAAGGGGGAATTCACTGCGGCAGCTGTTTCCTGTAAATGGTAAAATGCTGGGGTTTGTGCATCGGTAGTCGCGATCGCGCTCTCTGATTGTGGGATTACGAAAGGTGCTTCCTGTATGTCTTGCCCATGGCCTCAGGGAAGGGGAATGCCAGACGTGAGAAGTGAATGTCAACCACGGCGCACCTGAGAAATCTGTGTCGGATCAGTATTGTTTTCTTTTTTTCACTCTCTCTCTTTTACTCGCGCTCTCTTTTTGCAAGCACAGATTTGTTGGTTCCCTGTATGTTTCAGAGGTCAAACACACCATGTCTTAACCCCAGAATAGCATAAAAAAAAAACACTTTTCCTTTCAGCCCTCCACCACTGGGTCCACGTCTGTCGATCATCAGCAAACATTCCCCCTTTGCTTTGAACAACATGATGTTGCCGTGTCAGGAGTGTGGAGTTCCTATATGGAATGGAGGCGTTCAGGAGGCCCTTGAGTGTCTCTCGCTGAGCGCCACAGAGCCATAGAAGCACAAAGGCGCGGCGCTAGCGGATTTAGCCCTCCTTACCTCCTCGCCATGTGCTGTGACGTGATTGGGTATAGGAGTGGAGATGGTCGGGAAGGGGAGAAGGAGAAAGAGGAGGAAAGGAGCAGGCGGTGGCAGGGTGGGGCTCTCGCCACCCGTCGCCACTCACAGAATGCCAGAGATAAACAGGCCAGGCGGCTGATAGGGACACGGCTGCCAGGTCTTGTGTCCCAGTGCGTAGACAGCCTAAGGGGTCCCACCTGCCCACACACACACACACAGACACACACACACACACACACACACACATGCACTGACACACATTTCGTTCTGGGGCCTCAAGACTGAAGGGGAGGTTATCAGCAATCCCCCAAGCAACAGATAATGGGGCCCCATTTTAAGATAACCTAAAAAACACTTTTAGGTTCTGTTCATACAAAGTCTAAGCTAATACAGTCATAGTAGTAGTAGTAGCAGTCATGCTGGTTGTATCTTCTCTTGTGTGTTCCTCCTTTCCTAGTGACTCAGTGGAGCAGCTAGGTCAGTAGGTTAAGGTCATGTTCAAGAAAGACCGGCATACCAGGATGCTCTCAGTCAGAGCAGCCCCGTGGCCTTGTCTGGCGCTAGCTGTTTATAAGTGGGAGCAGCTGCTGTGTAAAACCCTCATTGGGGGCCAACCGAGAGCCCCCCCCCACCCCCGCCTGGGCCACTCAGCCGGGGCAGGCTTTGCGGCCTCACGGCCCTCACAGACAGACCGCATTTGTTCCACTCCTGTCATGTTTATGTGACACCTGCAGGCTCAACGTGTGTGGGTCCGGTTTTGACATTTCTTTTTTGGGGGGGGGCCTTGGGCGTGTCTGTGTCCGTGCAGCCATCGACTGGTCACACCTGACTGTGACCAGTTTCACGGCATTCCTTATTTTTAAGGGAGTGCGCATTTGTGGTTGTGGTTGTGTGTGTATGCAAGTATGTGTGTGTGTCAGTTGGGTGCGCCTGTTGGACACAGTCTGGGGCTGAACTTCTTTCCTCTGTAGCTGTTGGCTGATTCAGCGCTGACTCAAAGGTGACTCAAGGCTTTCGGACGGAGCGGAGCAGCAGCGCGAGGGGGAAGTCATTTTTCACACCTTTGCCCCATGACGCAAAGCCTTCCTTTGCCCAAGCCATACAAAGTCTGTCTGAAGGGGAAACACACATGCACGCACAAACACACACCTCATAACCTGCACGCGCCAAGGCCATTATTCCTGTTATCATGAAGTCATCATAGCTGAAGTCATTTGCCACGTAACACAGAACCCAGAATACTTCCGCCTGGGTGCTCAGCTGGATTGCACTCATCAAGAATTGATTCCAAGGATTTACAACAGCCAAACAGAATAAATATAATAGGCTTTGTTTGGTTTTGTGTTGATGTTTTATTGTTCTTTTTGATCTTTGACATGGTTGCTGTTAACAAAGGGTATATACTCTTAGACATGTCTCAGTGTATCTGAGTCTGTATGTATGTGTGTGTGTGTGTGTGTGTGTGTGTGCAAGTGTCTGTGTGCGTTTGCGTGCAGGGAGTGTCTGCATGAGTGAAAGGGGGGCTTGTTGCCACCCCTGTTCACTTGGCCACCACAGGGGACCAGTGAAGAGAGAAGGGCTCCCAGCTGTCACCCGGCACAAATGTCCACAATGGCAACTGGCTGAATGTTTATGGAGCCCTGGCAAAATAGAAAAAAAAAGACACAGCGTTGATGAAACTGATGCGGCCTGTAGCCACAATGTCACCAAAGACCCGCTGAGTGCCACTAAGTCACTCGCACATGCACACACACACATACACACCACACAAATGTGCACGTTGTTGGCGTCGCATTGACATCAACAAAATACACATTGCTGAAAAAAGCACATTGATGTAAACTCACAATACACACACACACACACACAGACACTGACTCAGGCATAAGCTCATGTTGTAGTCACATTAATGCCAACAAAAGACATGGTCTTCTATATGATTTAAACTCACATTAGACACACACACACACACACACACACATACACACACACCGTTGTGGGAGCCCTTTTCTGTTTAATGCTTTGACGGGGGACCCTTGTCACCTCACAATGATTCCCCACCTGCTGCTAATGCTGTTACGCAGACTAAAGGCGTCTGTGTGAGCTCCCTGCGGACTACATCACGTCCGTCTCTTTGCACGCCTTATTTATTTCAAGATTTATCTCAACCCAAAGCTTTTAATGGTGTCATTTTTCATGATTTTTTTTTATTGGCTGGCATGAAATATGGAGGGATGGCTAGCCGCAACATCAAAGCCTGTCTGAGATGGTTCTCCTTTTTTTAATTTATGGGCCCTGCCTCCCTATGTGAAAAGCATCAGTGTTTCCCACGTACGCCCACACACCACGCTCATGCATGCACGCTGTTCCCTTAGCATAGCACAGACATATATGCATGCACACACACACACACACACACACACACACACATACACGCACACACACAGACACACGGACACACACAAACACACACAGACCTGGGCTGTCAGCTCACTCGCTTGCTGCCCCAAATCTTATGAGGCATTCGCGGGCAGGGACCTTAAGCTAAGGACCCCAGAGCACAATAGCAGAAGTATAAGAGGAGAGAGAGGGAGAGAGAGAGAGAGAGAGAGAAAGAGATGCAAAAAAGGGAGGTAAGTTTGTAGCACAGGGGGATTGTTCCTTCTTTCAGGAGCTGCTCTGAAACAAAAGCTGCTTTGAGCATGTGTGCTTCCCCCCAGCCCCACAGTCACCACCCCCTCAGAAAGAGATTAGCCCACCTCCACCCAGCCACCGGCTCCAGCCCACCACTTTCACTATCCTTGCACACACACACACACACACACTCACACACACACACACACTCACACACACGCTCACTTACTCACACACGCCCTCCCCGGAAAGGCTTTGGCTACAGTTTGATGGCACGTGGCACAAGCCTTGATACTTATCATACACATCAGGTGCCCTTGCTTGGTTTCCTGTTTTTTAAAACATACCAACACTCCACCCTCCAATGCCTCCACCCATACACCCATGCACCCACTCCACCCCAACCCAGCTCCACCACAGCCATCCACCTCCTGTTCCCCTTTGGCCAAATCCCTCAACCCCCACTCTTCTTCTTCTTCTCCCTCCCTCCACCCTCATTTCTCTTGCCTCTATTTTTATTTTTTTTTTTGCTTGACATTTTTTTTTTTCAAATACAAAGAACATATTGTATCTGCCAATGTTAAACTGAATCCATTCATCTTGGCAAAAGGGCAACTGTATAAACCTGAGCCCTGCTCCGCACACACACATTCGCTCTGCTCCTCTTTCTAGCCAGACACAGTTCAGGCTGCCCAAGCAAATTGATTCTGGATCCTTCATTGCTGTTTTCTCTCTCTTTCTCCTTCTCTCTCTCTCTCTTTCTCTCTGTCTTTATTTGTCTTTCTCTCAACTCTGTGTCTCCACAATCTTTGCACTCTCTTCTGACGGCACCATCTCATGGAGTAGCAAACACAAATGTCTTGACCTGCGACCAGTCACACAAATGCACTGTACAGTCATGCACGCACACAAAGAGAATAAGAGAGAGAGAGAGAGAGAGAGACCTGCTTCACCAATTCCTAGGCTCTGGCAGCAGTTGTACCAGAGCGTGGCCCTGATGCATGCTGAAGTTTGCATTAAACTTAGTCTGACACACAGGCCTCCATCTCGGGCCCACATAAACAGCAGAAACAAGTTCAAAGCTGGGCCTGACCCAGAAGCTCCCGGCAGTTCCCAGCTGACTTCACGCTACCTCAGATAACCCCATAGAGAGCCCGCGGCTGTTTAGCACAGCCCATCCCACACATCGCACACAAACCCACTCACACTTACACTTTTGCTTCATCTTTCTCTTTTTTATACTCCCTCTTTCTGTTTCTCTTCTTCTATTTGTCTGTTCTGCCCATCTCTGTGCCTGCCTCTCTGTCTCTCTCTCTCTCTCGTGATAAACACATTTTTCGAGGGCTCCGGGTTCTGCTTGTGAGCCCAGTGTGTCCATTCCTCTTCCGCAGCATCCATCCACAGACAGCCCACAGGCGGGACTCATTTGAAGAGCAGGAAAGTGGAGACAGAGACTCTGTTCCAAGAATAATAGCAAGCTGTTGAAGTGAAATTGGCCTTTGAAGTGTGTGCCGGGCTGTCCGGCTGCCTGCCTGCCTGCCTGCGCTCTTTTGGGGTGCTGGTCCCATGTTCCAGTTGAAGGGAGGCCACAAGTCTGCTCCTGTCTGTACATCCCCACTCAAACATTTCTGTACTCTTTTTTTCCTTATTCCATCTATTTTCATCCAGAAAGATGATTTTATTTTACAAAATCCAGTGTATGTGTGTGTTTGTGTGTGTGTGTGTGTGTAAGAGAGAGAGAGAGAGAGAGAGAGAGAGAGAGAGAGAGACATAATGACCAAGACAGAATAATAAAATGTGCCACTCCCTTTTTGTTTTGTTGTTCCTAGGTACGGCACTCCTAGGCAATTTCCCCTTGCGCTCAAAGAACAAAACTTACTGTTCCATCTTCCAAACTGATTTTCCACCTTCTCTTTTTCTCTTTTTCTGTGTCTCTCACATATTTTCACTTTGTTGTAATGCCTCTCTATTGCTCAGATCTTCGAATCAAAGTTCATAGTTTTCGAAGAAATCTTTCTTTTCTAAGACTGTCTCTCTACACCCTTTAGTCTCAATCTTAATTTTTTTTTTTTTGTTCCCTCTCTTCACACACAATGTGTTTTTTGTTTCCTGTTTTTTCCAAGTAAGGAACACAGAGGGGGGTGGGGGTGATAGCACACAATGTGAAGCCAGCGCAGGCCAGAGTAGGCACATGGCTTTAGCACTCACCTGACCTGACCCTGTGTTGTTGTACAGAGACAGGAAGGCTCATAGACTGGGTCAGTGTTGAACATCTCATCTCATGGAAGCAACTGTGTGTGTGTGTGTGTGTGTGTATGTGTATGGATGAATATTCAGAACATCCAGTGTTTGTGTGTGCGTGTGTAAGTGGGCGCGTATGTCAGTGCATCTGAGGACTTGTGCACATGTATGTGTATGCAGGCAGTATTTGTGTGCGCCTGAGGGGGTTAGGGCAGGACACTGTGCGACCATCTGCATCACAGATCACATTGCTTTTCAGAGGACTCAGTCCCACTTGGCCCCCAGGCGCCCTCCAACTCTCCACTCTTTCAGTGTGCTGGTCAGCTCCAGCTTGCTTTCCTTTATTATAGTGGCCACAGCCAACAACCACTGGTAGTTTCTCTTCTCTGGGAGGCAAGTGGGACACAGAGAAAACAAGAATTGAAGAGAGATTGTGTTTGGTTTGTGTATATATAGTACACACCCACACACACAAAAGCCTTTTAATTAACATTCATCCCTTCTCTCTTCTTGTTCTTCCAACAGATGGCAGTGTGAAACACCAGACTTGCAGAGTTAGTGCTATCAGCTCATTTTTTTGGGCCACAGTCACTACTGATCACAAGAAATGTCCTCATTGATGAAGTCAGGATCAGCAATTTAGTGTCTGACAGCCTCCCTTTGACCCAATGACACATAGCGTACAGTATCGCTTCAGCAGCCATGATAAGCTTGGAGTCACACTTGGGCCACTATCAATCTGATGAGGTGAAATGGTCAAGGTGCAGTCCCTCCCATCCCCTCTATCACATTCTGGCTTACACACACTCACACACAAACTCTCTGTCTCAGACACACATAAACATACACATAAACACACACACAAATATCAATAAAAGATTGCTCAGGGTTTTCTTGGCCCCAGTAAGCCCTTGATGCTGAAAGGCCCTGCATAGGCCAACGCCTCCAGCGCACATCACAACCCCTGACTATCTCTAGTGTGCACGCCTCTTTAGATATCTCATGTCCATTTATTATATCATATTATTAGTAGCATGATTATTATTGAAAGTAATACATACAGTAACAGTACATAATACATAATACATAATGTAATGCCTAAAAAGCTTAATATTGTGTTTGTTTTTTGTTTGTTACACTTTTGAACAAAAAAGCCCTTCCAAACGGTGCCTGAAGCATATCCAAGCAAATGTTTTGCTGTAATGAGCCATTACTGTTTTTATTTCACACAACCTAAATCTAACCTTTACACAACCGTTACAATACTTAGGTCTCCCTTTGCCTAATGTTAAGAACATCACAACAATACTCTTACTAGTAGAGAGGAAAAGCTTGGTGGGTGGCCCAACACTAACCTTCTCATGGTCCGGTCCACAGCCCACATTGAGAAACACTGAGGTGGCTGGTTGTATGACAATAACGCAAACCATTATTGAGGAGGAGTATTTTCATTTTAAACATTCATTGTTTTTCACCTTATCTTTCTATCAGCTCCAGTGTGTGGGGATTCATAGGTGTGTCCTAGGCAAAACATCGACTGCTGGGAATATGTTGACCTGTTTGACATTGTCAACAGCCTCACACAAACACCCAAACAACCGCGTGGGAGTGGTCTGCATTCTCCAGGCAGGGAACTTGTTTTGCTGACAGGCTGGATGAGGCGGGAGGGGGATGGGGCAGTGGATGGTGGGGATGTTCAGGGGGGTCAGGAAAGGGTGTTGTCCTGAGAAAGCCACCATTGTCTGACTGGTTGTTGTTGTCCTCCTGGCTGCCATCAGCATTAACATCACCTGACATGCTTCACCCCCAGGAGAGCGGTTAGTCAGTCCTTCATGCAAGCAGGCCGGGACCTGGATAGAGACGGGGAAAGGGGCCTCTACGGCCTGAAGCTTGCATCACTGCCGCCTATCTCACTGAACCTACTCCCAGGCCTGCTCAGATCGCATGTCCCCTCGAGTTTCATCAGCACCACATTGAAAGACAAATTTTCCTGTGCCTCAGAATAGATAGATTGATTGTGGTTGGCCTCCACTGTGCTTAACTGTGGATAGATCGATGCTGCCTGTGGCAGAGCCCAGTGGGTGTAAGGGGTGGGGTGAGGTGTGTGTGTGTGTGTGTGTGATGGAGGCAGGGCCTTTGGTGGTGCCTCCTGTGCCATGTGTCACAGACAGCTGAGGAGTCACCTATCTCTGTATCACATGTCCCCAAGCTGAAGGCAAGAAGCAGGACAGCCTCAACCAGCCCCCCACAGACCTCCTCTCTACTATTGGACTCTCAATGGTCCTCTCAGTGGTCCACTGACCATGCCAGTGATGGGGGACAGAGATGTTTTTTTTTCTTTTTATAAATATATGAAAACAGTAAAATGTCCAGTCATGTTTTCGGAGCCCACAACTTTGTGATAAAAGTCGGAGAAGGGGACTCGTGCTGGCTGTTTTTTAGTTTTCCAGAGGTCTCCAAGGGTCAGGTCGGTCGGCGCTAGCGAGCACACGCAGGAATTTTAGAGACGTGCAAAAAATCCATGCTGCAGGAGTGTTGATAACACTTCAGATTACTACAGACATGTTTATGATACAGATTTATATTTCCCTGGGACTGGGTAGTGAGCGTTCTCCTGTTTTTGTGGAAATATATTTATGTCAGCCTTCTGGTAAGCCACGGGGTCAAATGCAGTGCTTGGTGAACTCTCATGCTCCGGGTCTTGGTTAGTTTTACTTGGTACTCATTTCTTTTGTTTATATCGTCTGTGTGCCAATTCTTTGACTGATGGCAAAAGGAGTTCACTCATGTTATAAGAGGGCTCACAATGTTATAAGAAGGCTCTTCGGAGTCTCGTATATCCTCTCCAATAAATATCCCGTGCAAACAGTAATATAAGTAAATGATAATATACATGCCACAAATCAGTCCCATTTAAACAAAGCGGCGTGGCGCGCATGGCGTTCCGTGGTTCTCTGCCTTTTAAAGATCCGTTTCAGCTGTGGTTCGAGGAGGGATGGGCTGAGCTTGGAGAGGGACTTTTTCATTGCTTGAGTGGAATGCCTCTCCCTGGCAAGCATCTGGGTCTTTTTACCCACGATTTCCCAAGAGACCTCTATGGTGACCCTAGTGTTGTTCGAGTGGCAACTTGAACCAAGACCCTTTGACCCTGCTGGTGATATATTTATTTAATTTATTTACTTATATCAGTGTGTTTGTTTAGTCAATTTTTCATTTTTACTCTAGTGCGATCTTGGCATTGAATCAGGACATTTTTATTACAATTGCTTGAAAAATTTCCAACTTTCAAGTTGAGAAGCTCAGCGATTAATTTTGAAATAACACAAGGCTTCTTAAGCTTTAAACGTTTATTTTCAAACTGTGTGTATTTTTAACAGAGATATACTGATTGTCGGGATGTCTATAAACACTGTTGTGGATGTGTGTTTGTGTCTCTGTATTTGTGTGTGTGTGTGTGTCTGGGCATGTATGTGTTTTAGAAAGCTGCTTTCCAAGTGTGTGCTGTTATAGCCACCATGGACTCTGTGTTATTGTCCTGTAATGAGCACTTTGAATAGACTGGGTCTGAGCAAAAACGTGTCATTATCCAGCGTCAATCTGTCATGCGCTGGGGATTCAGTCAAACAGAACAAAGCACAAACAAGATGACATATTTACTGAACCATCATGTAGCTCCCCCCTTCCATTTTTCTGGTCCACTGAGGCTGTGATTGTCTCACAGGCCACAGAAAGTGGGTTTAATCCTAGCTTTTCCCTTGTGTGCAGGTGGTGGACATGAACCAGAAGATGGAGGACATTCTGAAGATCCTGGTGGAGAACTTCAAGCCCAAGCCTGAGCTCCTGCAGAAGCCGGCACACTACAGCTCTCGGGTCACTGTCATGAAGCACATGGGGGTCAGCATGGACGAGGGACACTGAACACTGTCTGCCTCCTTCCCAAAAAAGCATTATACACACTGGAGACAAGACACCCACAGCAGATTGTGGGAGGAGTAGGTGTAGGAGGGAGACCACCTCCAAAACCTCAAATCTCCAAAACCCCAACCCCCATCCCTCATTCAGTAACAGTAATGTTGACCCTTGACCTGGGAATAGAAAGCCACCAACTGGACTCTGTGACTCTAACCATTCACCTAGAGATTAGCTGAAGAGAAACTCAGGTGGATCATTCATTTCTTCACCTTTTTATCCAAAGATGAGGTGAAAAGAGCAGAGGTTGTTGTGTTCTTGACAGAAAGCGGTTACAATGACTTGAACGTCAGAATGGTTCTCTCCCGCATCTCAACAAGGAAAAGTTTCTCACGCAGATCCGTTTTCAACAGCATCCAGGAGCATCCAGGTTGAGCAATGTAAAAGAGTATTAAAGGTGCGCATCTTTAATACCCCTTTACATTTCTCCCTCACCTCCTCATGCTTTCAGCTCAGCTCTAGTTTTGATATAACAAATATCAACAGCGAAACAAATACTCATCCTCTTCCTTCTCCTTTGTCATTCAATGGAGATTTGTTATGGAATTGAAACAGGCAAAGTGATTGCAAACCCAAGTCCATGTATTCTACTGATGGTTTTGGCACCACTTGGGCAGATATAAACAGCATAGTGCTGGATGTTCTCCCCTCCTCCACATATCCCCACCCCCACGTAGCCAATTATTGTGGACGTCCGCCCATGAGTTTGTTGCTACAGCTCAGGTGACATGGAGCCATAGCAGTAAAGAATGTCCTCAGCCTCAGCCTGGACAGCAGGGGTGAAAATGGGCTCCAACAAGTAATCTTCCCCTAATTTATGGCTACAGTTAAGCTAATAAAAAAAGGCGCGACGGGTTTTAATGGAGTATTACAGGAATACAGGAGAGGACGACGGAGACTTATAGTGTGTTGTGCAGTTTGTCCAGCACAGCGTGCCAAGATTTTCACTAGGATATTCATTTAACATTCCCCAAAGCTAAAACACTCTTATTTTCCTTCCAAGGTCCGCACCAACAGTGTGCAGCCCCATTAAATCCTTGATTATTTTTCTCACTCTTAATAATTAAAGAGCTGAGTTCCTGGCAAGGCTAGATTACTGCTTGAGTGAGTAACCAAGTAGTCTGAAGAAAAAGGAAAGTAGGAAAAATGTGTAAAATTTAAACATTAGTTTTGGGGAACCCAGCCTCATCACTGTGTAAAAAAACCCTTCAGTGCGTGAGGCTGCACTCCACAGCTTCAGTTAATGTGTTTATCTTGTGTTGGTGTTCTGCCAGCGACAAAAAGGCAACAACAATCACAAAGCTCTGTATTTTGTTGTTGTTGTTTTTTTGCAACATGTATTTAAGTCTTACCATAATTATGGACTGTACAATCTCAAAGGCTGACAACTCAAAGAAAGGGATGATTGAAGGAGAAGAGAGAGGATTTAAACTTACCATTTTCCTGTTTTTTTTCTGTGGTTAGTCATAAATGTACAGAAAAGCAGTGTAAGGGAACCTGGGTTATTGTTTGCAAGGCGGTGTAATCATTCGAAGCAGTCTCTCTGTCCATATATTTGTACAGTTTTGTAAGAAATGTAAATAGACTTGCCTTACATTTATTATTGTATTCAAAATGTCATGGTCTATTGGGTTGTCTAAAAATATGAAACAAATATATTTATTACAATCTCTGTAAATAAAATATACATTGAAGCTTGTGTTTTTTTTCCATATAAACCACTTCCTTTGCTGTCTGAGTATTTCCTTTTTTATTCTGAGTTACCTTTTCTCAGTGTTCTAAAGAAAGAAATTTAACCCAAAAAGTCTTAAGGTAAAACAGAGAACTCACAAAGTTTATGTGTCTTTAGATTTCTTTCCTTCCTGCCAAGATTTTGTTGAACAAATATATCAGCCTGCTTGCTTCTATATTTTAATATTCCATACGTGACGAGTAAAGAATGGAAGAAGTAGAAATAGACAGAGAGAGAATACATCTCAAATTACAACTCAATTATATTGGCCTTCAAAGGTCAAAATCTCTGCTGGATGTCCCAAGAACAACAAGGCCTTAGCAGGAGTGAGATCTCAGGGGAGGGAGAGGGCGAGAGAGGAGGCCCCTGGTGTGGAGCCATGTTCAATTACAGAGGTCCAGGCTCCACTCACATACACATAATGTTATTCTGCTTTTGTTTCACTGTTTTTTGTCATTAACAGGAGACCTTGAGACAGAACCGTGGCCTGTTGTTTACAGAGGCCGCTCTATGCGACCGAGACACTGCGGCTTTCATGTGGAGACTTGAGAGAGTCTCCCAACTTCAAAGGGACTTTTTGATGTCGAAAACACTAGATCACAACCTAGGCAGGATAAGAGGAAGAAAATACAACCTCTTAAATAAAGTGCCGTTGAAATAATAAATACAAATACATAATCATCTAATAAGATGTGGCGGGAGTCACCATAAGTTAAGTCTGTGGGCCTCATGTTGTTGACTGGTTCAACTCTGTCAATTTGGTGCTGTGTAACACAAACTCTGGCCATGCCTTCATTGTGTACAAGTCACGCTCGGTTCTCCTGGGCCATCCTAGATTTGGCATAACGTGCCATTATAAGCGCAAGTTATTCGAACACGGCTCCATCAGCTTCCATCCAGTGCCATGAGGTTAAGGCTGATCTGACCTGACCTGATGACAAGCCCCACCAGCCGGGGTCCATGTTTAGCCCACTCCAGGCACTCGGTGGGGGCCACCTGTGCCACGGGGCCCCAGTAGTGGCCCACTGGGCTCCTATGAAAGCAGATATGTGTGTGAACAGGTGTGGGGAGGGGGTGGGGAAAGTGGACACAAACAGTGTTGTGGCCCAGCAGCTGACACACAGTGCTCATTCTAAGGTCCCCAAATAGTGGAGGGCCTGTGACAGTTGGAGCCAAACGGCTGTTGTTGTTTTCCACCACTCTGCTCTTTCAGTGCTGGACATTGTTTACCCTTATTAGGTGTGCGCTGTGATTTTTGGGAAGGGTGAAGGAGATATGCAATGCACAGTACAATGGTTCTCCCCAGAACATTCAAGAAAAAGGAGATATAGGGTCTGACCTTTGCCCCAGACTGTGGTCAGTTGGCTGTAGTGATGTGTCACCCCAGGGAGACAAACAGCCATGAGGTTAGAGGGATAGTTTGACCTCTCCCCTCCTCAGGCCTGTTGATTTCCTTCGGCCATATGCCCTCTTGTCTCTAGATGACCTTTTGAGGCCACAGACTTGCAAGCCCAACACAACAATAACAACTGCGAATGAGAACTCTCATAGCATAGGGGCTATCCATGCTACAGTTACACCTCCAAGTCTAAGTGCAGAAAACTAGGACTTCTGGAGACTTCTGTGTAATTTTTTTTAAGAAGAAGTGGTGGTTGGGGGGTTGAGTGGAAGTGGTGGTAGAGGCAGTTGAACTAGGTCACACTGCCGGGGACTTTACTCCCAGACAGTCTGAGAATTCCGGGTTGGAACTGGAAGGACTTCAGTGGTGCAGTTTGGTTTGGCCAGTTGGAGCAGTATGTGAGGCATGGGGACAGCTGCATGCCCGGCTACTGTAAAGCAGCAGACAACCACAACAGGCACCTGGTGGGCTCTCACACACTGGCCATCCCTGGAACTGCATCCAGCTGTCTGAATAAATGTCCACCCACATTTAAGGGCACATACTGTAAGAGCTAGAAGAACATCTACCTTAATGTGGTATTTGAGGTCAAGTATGAAATTTGTATGGGAAACTGCAGAAATTGAAACATTGATGTGTTCCAGAATGAGTCAGACACCAGGTTCCTAATACAGAAAACCCTTCAAGAAATACTTAAAATGTCAAATGTGCAATTACATGGACATAAACTTTAAAGTGTACTTAATAGTGATTGAATTATAATTCATATCAGGTATTTTCCACCAAATGATGATGATCTAACATGATAACATGAGTTGTCAGGAATTTTTAATTGCCTTTGCCCAAAAATATAACATAACTTTCTGGATAATAACTTAATTCATCTGATCCTGCGTATGATAACTTATACATGTGTAAACACTCGATAAGGTATTTTCTCTTTAGTCACTGAACAGAATTATGGAAATTATATTCACCTTGACGCTCCGTTTAATTTTTGCTGAAGAAATTAGTTTTAGCATCAAGCTTTAAAGTGAACAGTGAACTAAAAAAATCTATCATCCCAGCCAGGCTCAAGTTTTTGTGGGCCACAGATGAACCCCCCCCCCCCCTCCCCTTTTTTTGGCTGCTCAACCATGTCCAGCACTTACCCATGCATTGCTGTCCAACTGTAGCCAGAGTTAGAACAGTGAGAACTGAACATGCAGTCTTTTCCCCATTAGGCTTTTTTTTGGTTGGTTTTGTTTGTGCACAAAGCTCTCTAAGATTTAGTTGCGTTGCTGTGTGAGAGTTTAGACCAAAACTTAATCTGAGCAGTGCAAGTGAGATGTACGTACAGGTCAAATGGAAATTTTAGGACTACACTGGTGAGATTTGAGCCAGAAGAAAATTCACAAGCAATTTGAAATGAATGCCTTGTGATAAGCATGCCTTGTGATAAGTAGAACCTAAAAATCTATCTCATTGCCTCGCAAGAAACAAGAGGATTTTAAAAAAATAAATAAAAATCAGTTAAAAAATGTTATGAAATCCATCTGTTTCATAATTGAATCTGTCATCAGTATGTGAATAATGCTCTTCAGAGCTGAGTGTGAGGAGATACTTATCGTCACATGAAACGTGTGTCATTAGATCTTGGACACAACTTGAATCACTTTCAAGTGACAAGTCATGACACGCCACATGACACGCCAGAAAAAGAAGAAATGCATTAGCATGAAACAAAATTGCAAAACTCTACCAGCTTTGAAAATATTGTGTGTCAATATAGCCAATATGGATGTGTTCCTGAAGTCAACTGTATTTAATGGCATGAAAATAAATATATAAATGTGGCACATATAATACAGAATGTACAGATACAATACACTAATTACAGAAAACAGACCAATTATTTTAGCCTTGCTTTATTAACATAATATCCATGACAACATAGACACAGAAATAAATATGTGTGTGTGTGTGTGTGTTTACTCACATTACAAAATATGAAAATCTGACATTAATCTGGCAATCCTGAACAGGAACGAAACAAGGGCAAAGCTTAAGGTAGACATTTGTAATATTAATCACATCACTGTATTCTTTGGTGTGAACATTTTCATTCCTACTTATTCTTATCCATATAAACAATTAAGGTCCCCCTACTCTTTATTTCCAAAGTGACAGCTTAAAATGTTCCTAAGGGTGTTACAAACATATATCAACATAACAGTGAGCTAAAACCATCGCTCCTTATTTTTACTTCAAATTGTCTTCTAAATGTAGATATTAAGGACAGGTAGCTAGGAGGACAGTTGAAAAAGAGGGAAAACGGATAGAATTCCAAAAACAAAACCCAAGAAACTATGAATGTCTGGGGTATCTGGAAGTCATTATTCAAGTTTTGTCTCTTCACTCAAGATGACAGGACGGCTCTGCTCACTAGAGTCACCAAAGAGCACGACAGAATAAGCCTGGGCTGAGCCCTGCTGCAGCTTCACTTATCATGGCAAAGACCTCAGCCAGTAGGCTGAAAGGATCCAAGGCCACTTGGGCAACACTCGTGAAGGGTTCCTAACTCTGAACGGTTATCTGCGTGCTCAGGTTGATTTGCAGGCGATAACAGATAATGGGCCTTTGACTAGCCTGCAGGTGCGCTAATCTAATGAACGTCAACCATCGAACGAACGTCAACCCCCCCCCCCCAAAAAAAAGCTTGTCATGCAGGCAGAGGCCCAAGAGAGATGTCTGTAATGCCTTGTCAGACTGCAGACTCACACCCGTGCCACCACCACAAGCCTCAGGCCCTCGGCTGCTCACAAGAAATTTGCTCAGTGGTTTACAGCAGAGCATTAGTTTGTTTGTTGGTAGGTGTTAGCTTTTTGCTTTTTTATTGATTTCAAAAGAAAACTTTGGCAAGGGGTTTGCTCATGACGGGCGTTGTGGTTAACGGAGGAAATATGGAGAGGAACTAGAGGGTTTCTATTAATTGCAAGGGTTGCCAATTACAGGGAAAAGGGTAATCTGCTGTGGTTGACTTTACAGTAAATTGGCAATTAGCAAAATAGTTGGGATTTAATTGCTCATGTGCTTGCTTTTTTTTTATTGAATAAAATCAGTGACAATGTGTAAATAAAATGTCTAAAAGTTGCAATAACAATTAACAATAATAAAAATATGTACATGCCAAAATGATTGATGACAATGAAATGTCAACACTGAAAACCTCACAAAAAAGGCACCCTAACCTCATGCAAAATGTTACCTAGAAATGCTAATTTCTTGTGGCTTGTGAAAGATGCAATAATTCCGCAACATATCCATTGTTATGCAATATTACGTGCAAGCGTCCTATGATTCACCCAAATACTGCAATACACCATATTAAATCACATTCAAATAGACACAGTTCCACTTAAAATCATATTTGCACAACAGAAATATATAATGTAAAATGTCCCCTTAAAAGTTTGCATGGATTCAATATGTAATTTTAGGAGATTGATAGTCCAGGGTCAATCCTAGATCACTTTAGTAAGGAATACAGGGTTCCCCCCCCCCCCCCCCCCCCCCACCCCCCCCCACACACACACACACCCTCCTCACTCATGACCTGAGCACGCAGTGAGTGCTTAGCTTCTGGAGTGGTGACTTATGCTGGGGCTCACAGGGGGTGCTTTATGAGGGCCTGTCCATGAGGGGCCACCGGCTCAGTAGGAGGGGAGGGAGGGGTGCGGATCCACCCAAACACGGTCCTCTCCTCTTTTTGAACGGACTTCTCGCTCTTTGGCCTCTTCTCTATTTTCTGCTGGGTGGAGACTCCTAGACGGCCGTCTTTGTCTGCGGCAGAGGCCCAGACACAACAGTCCGCCACTGCAGCTTCACACAATGGTGCGCCGCACAAAGCCACACACACAGAAACAATGTGCAGGGCTCTGAGAACGCACCGGGCTGAGGATCAGCCAGGGGGAGAGAGAGCGCACTGAGGTCACACACCTGCACCCCAGAACCCTCAAAGACTTGCTGCAGGTGTCTTCCTGTTCTTTTTTCTTTATTTTTTCAGAAGGGGCTTAGGAGGGAGGTGTAACGTGTGCAATTTTACTCCAAAAAAAAAAAATGGGTTAGAGGAAAAAAAGGTAATGATTATTATGGATATGATTATTTGTCCAGAGATTTAGCTAAAATAGTTTCATACTTGTGATATTTCCCTGCAATTCAAAGTATCTGCCATGTGAAGTATATGTCTATTGAGGTAGATGTGTCAGAACAAGGTATTTGAACTACTAAAGATGCGTAGGCAGAATAATTAACCCTTTGTGACAAGCTGTTAATTTGTATGATCTCATCACATTAAAATGTGATGGTAATCAGATTATAGAGCTATTAGTCACTAAGCTACTGTGGTAACATAGTCATAATCACTTAATATGCATAGAGTATTGCATACTAATTCAAACACATTGTGTGCCTTACTTACAAGATAAACAGGATATTTTTAAAAAGTAATTTACACTGCCTACATAGCCTAAACTGTTAGTGCTCATTTTGCCACTGCTAAACTTGTGAAGGGCCTCCCAAATACAGTGTTTCAAAACTGTGCTAGCATACTCATGTCCCAACTTAAATATCCCCAGATTTGCATTAGCTGTACCATCTGGTACTGTCTGATGTGCATTCTTCTAACATGGATGAAAATGATAAGAACCTGATTTTGACCTACTTTGTAGCAAGGAGTGTTTAATAACAGTCTTGGGAAAGTCTTATAATCTAGGAATATTAGGTTTTACATTGTAGTATTAGGATTTTGTGTAAAAGGAAAATAACATTTTAATTATCTCTATGGCCTACCATATTGGTCTGACTGAATACTACATTTTATTAACATTATTTTATTTTTCATAGTTTTTTTTATTAAATGCTGACAATGTACGTAGGGAAGTAAATCCTCCTTTAAAGCAGTCATGGTCTTTTTTTACCTCAGCTTCTGTGACCATGCCTTTATGAACATGTGTTTTAGTGATGCTCAAAAAAATAAAATTATTTGAAAATTATATATATATATATATATGTGTGTGTGTGTGTGTGTGTGTGTGTGTGTGTGTGTGTGTGTGTGTGGAAATTAGGGAAATTCCACTTCATGAGGAAACAATGTACTTTTTTTGTCCATGCCAATTGCCACACCTGGTGCATTGCACATCTATTTATTTCCATATTTATTTCTCACACTTAGAACAAAGTACAAGCTATAGTATATTAAAATAGTGATAAACAATCATAAGTGTAACCAATACCACTGGTTAAAAGGAACAAACTAAAAAACTCTCTCATACAACGTGTGTGTGTGTGTGTGTATGTGTGTGTGTGTGTGTGTGTGAGAGAGAGAGAGGAAGAGATTCATAAACAAAACTAACAAAAATTACTTTTTCATCAATTCTAAATAAAAATGCATTGTAGGCTAGGCTATAAGTCAAGGTTTCCTAACTTTCTGTAGCTTAGGCCTATTACTACCTTTTATTCTATAGTTCTAAGCAACACTAGTTCTCTTCACATTCGCCACATTAACAGGTGGGGGTTTGCTTACCGTATTTCTTCACTCTGCCTTATTCCAAAGAGTATGTTGGAGTCATGAAATGGTATTGCTACTCTGTATAAGATTACCATCCTTCCATCATGTAGTTTAACTCAAACAAAAAAAAATGACATTAACCTAATTTTGGAGGGAGGCTGCAAAACATACCATGGCGTTTCGTTTTTATCATTCTCAGCGGCAAACAATGCAAAAATAAATGCTGCAGGCACAAACAGGCACTAAGCTGTCTGATTTCAAATCTCCCGTCCGAATGCTATTGGTTGGCAGAAGTAGTTCGCCCTCGCTTATAAGGATATGATTGGTCACTTTCAACGTCACTCATTGAGCCTGTTTTCATGCGACAAAATATTTCATCATTCGCGGTCTTTCCAAGCCACATTCGACTATTTTAAGGAAAAACTACACATATCTTATTTGAAAATACCCCGAGAGGGACTCATCTACAAACACGTGTGATGCGAGATGTTCGTTGCATAATTTTTTTCTGCGAAGTCGATGTTATAAACAGCCGAAGAAACGGTTGAAGAAACACACCGAACAAGGAAATTATGACTGAACAGCGCCGTTCAGCAGTCATATATCCAAACCAAAATAAAGGCTCAGAGTTTAGACTACTCAACACATCTACAAAAGGCCAGTTTTATTTCACTTGTGGAGTTAACATGCGTTAATTTAGACACTAAAATCACACAAATGTTCATAATTTATCTCTGTTTTAATTGATTGCAGCATATTTTAATACCACACATTACAAAAATGCACATATCAAATATTTGTCAGGCTCAGTTTGCAACCGTATGCAATTGTTTAACAAAAAAAAAAAATACTACCAAAAACAAGCAATTACAAAAAATAATGACTCAATGCCACTTTGGATAACCATGATCAAAACCCACTTTTTCTAGATAAAAGCTTGACATAAATAAGTTAGTTTAATTTCTCAGTGTTTTTACAAAGTTATGTACAGAGGTACACTTCGATGTTTACACAAAATACACAGGCAGTGTTTTAATATAAGATGAACATACTTTTGATAAATACAGTTAACTTGCAGAAAATAAATTTCCATTTTATGAAACACTGCAAATGAACACAGCTCAATCAATTGCTTCTGTAAGAAGGGCAAACCCACTTTCATGATGTATGCCAAAACCTACTGCATGGTGGAAATAGTTCAAATAACCAAGCTGTCAATAGGGCACAGAACCACCAATAACATATCAAGAAAATAAGACACTGAGAAAACTGGTACCCAAACCTGTGACTTTCAATTAATACTGTTAAGACTATGGATTTTGACCTTGACTCTCAGGTAGACTGGAATCCCAATTCGATCAACCATTGTTTTAAAGAACTGAATAAGGAGCTAAATGTTTGAGAGAGAAAGTAGTTTGAGCATAAGTCATGACAGTGTTTAAACATCTAGGCCTTGTTACCATTAAGTCCACCTCAATAAATTGTACAACACAGGGCCATCATTGTGTGCAGGGTCAACCTGTCTCATTTGAAGGCCATAAATGTACCATGCTTTACCTGAACAATTTTAAGAGATGCAAAAAGTTAAATTGAGAATTTATATTTAAATAAATAGTAAAAATAATAGGAATATGGTTACTTTATGGCCATCAGAACGTATTTAGTGGGGCACTGCCTTTCAATTGAAAAAAAAAAATAATAATAATATTAAACAGCATTTTGGAAACACTTAGGAAAAACTACACTGCAATTCAAGTCAAATCAAATTCACACCTTTTCCATAAAGGATTCTGTTTCATAATACACATTATGTGCTACATACGAGAAAGAAATATATACACAGGTAGTAAGAGAATGAGCAACAAAGGAAATGAAACCTAATTGCACACTGCTACATTGACTGCTTTTGAGGCAGTTACTTTTTGAGTGCCAGAACTTAGTGTTTATGTCAGTGCTTGAAGTATCCCCATCCGTAGGAGAGTTGATATGTTTTGCCATTCTTCCTTCCATCTTTTTTTGTCTCGTTCTTGCAGATCATCTTGACTAGCCAAGCACTGAGGTTTTCATTACTGGGTAGGGGTGTCTTCAGCTCTGTTCACAACATCAAAAATTAAGAAGTTAGGGCAAGATAGTGACATTGGGACGATTTCATGCCTCTTTAAAAGGCATGAGAGAAAAAAAAGGCACACGACAAGCATGAAGTAGCCTACTACAGCTGTTTTCAAAAAGTTGGTGACATTTCGCGTTCAACAATACATAGTGAAGGTTGGGTACAGATTCATATCACTTGAGTTTCTGCATTAAGCCTACACTATTGATGTGATGTTTCACTTCAATGCTTTTTTGACCTATTAATGAAAGAAAATATCTCAGGCTCGACCGTACGTTTGAATGTAGCAGACTCGCCTATATCTTCAGAGTTCCAGGGCGTCGTGAAATAGCAGGAAACCGAGCACTTAATGAGGGTGCATTTGCTGACGTGTTACTTAACTGTTGTTCTCTCGGAGCATGTTTTCAGTTGTAGATTTTGGTGTTAGGTGGTAAAAGTTGCATCCAGCGCAAGAATTTTTAGTTAACCATTTGTACATAATGCATCTACTTCAAATTCTCGTTAACCTAAACCCAAGTCCTTAACAACGTTTAGATAACGTTACGCTTTCGTAGAGATGCGCCGTCGTGGTCGGCTTCGGTCAGAAATACTAGTATGAAGACTAACTACACTTCTCTGCTACAACGGTGCCTCTTCAATATCTTGCCTCGCGTAGGGTATTATGGCTACGTTTTGGGTCAAACTATAACGTTTTCCTAATTGCAATTTCGAGTGTATTTGCTAGGTGACTGAATGGAGGGCTACTCCTGTCCACATTTGCTGTTCAGTACAGAGACCAATTGGCTAGCCGCTAAGACAATCTGACAACAGTCTTATTTTAAACACCACGCAACATCACCGTGTTAGGCGAGGCTACGGGATGCTTTAGGCCTAAGTTAACTGTCTAGTAGATATATGTAGTGGTATTGCTTACCTTCTTGTTCACGTTTGAGTCCGAGGACTGGGCTTCCTGGGTGTGTGTTCTACAGCTTGTGTCAGACCTGAACAACGAGAAACGTCATCCAGGCTGGTGTGTGATCTTTTACTCTGAGACGACGAATCTAGTAAACAAGAGAAAACTGTCAAAAACAGATAGTAGGCCTATAGACTGCAACATAACGTTTTAGCCGAGGAGCAAACTGCAAAAACATTTACAACGGGAAACATAGTAGCACTGCTTCACGCTCTACGGCAAACTGCTACAATGTAAACATGCTGCCACGCTCGTAGACAGAATCAGGCGAGTAACGTTAGTTCAGATAGCTCATTTACAACACAGCGTAATATCAGAACATGCCGTGCATGCGTTCACTCTTAAAATTGAGAACATTTGTCAGAAATAATCTAACAGTAAAGTCCTTACCGTGACACGCTGGTCTTTTCCTCTGTCCATTGCATTGGTCTTTTACATCCATTTGATTTTCAGACCGTTCTGCTTTCTCCTCCTGCTTGCAGTTTGTCACCACGACACAGTTATGATTCCCATTCAGATCCACATTTGTATTCCCTGAGGGGCAGCTGTCCGTAACATTACTCTCTAATGATTTATAAAAACTCGGACTGTCATTCACTGTCTGCCAACTGTATCTTCCGTTGGGGAGCGGTTTGTGATTTGAAAAGTCGAAATTCCATTTTGCAGAGGCCGCCTCTTCCATCTCTTGCAAACGTCCCTTTAAATCCTTCTTTAACTCTTCGTGATCCACCGGACCGAAAAGATTTCTGCAAGCGTTAGATTTCGGGTTATCCGATAACCTAGCATCCATACGTCCCAAAGTTGGACTCCCATTTGAAAGGCGAACATTGGACATTTTTCCTTCTTGAGAAAAATAGACAATACGGATATTTAACTTCAACCCCACACGGGTCCTCCTGGTTCACGTTCCAAAACAGACGTAAAATAAGTGATCACCCAAATCGCATGCATGCCATAAAAAACAATTCGCTAGTAATAACGATCGGTGTGGAAACACCAGAAGTAATCTCCACGGATCATCAAAACAAAGTGCAGTTGCAAGAGCCACTCCTGTCAATTTCGTGTCGTAGTAAGAGGGAAATAACATAGACGAGCCTTTTCAGTGCCCAATATGGCGTTTGAGGGTAAGGCTTGCTGGAGAGAAAATGATTGACATAGCTATTTAAACCACAGAAAGATGCTCATTGGGTGAACCTTTTAAGCCCGCCTCCCAAGGTGTCGCCTGTAGACTGAACTAAGGTATAACCACGGCAAAAATATGACCTTCGACTGGAAAGGGGCCTTTTAGAAGCAAAATAAAAATAATGAAATAATATAAAATCATAAAACACATTCAGTAATTTCATTCCATTGCTATTGATGGTAACTATATAGATTATTTCTGTCTTGGAGTTTGCAAATTGCATCCTTGAAGAAATCCCTTTTTTTCCTTTGACACCGTTTTATCTGAAGCAGATAATACCTTGTCTCCTTATATTCTGTCAATATTATCTTTTCTTTTGCTGATTTAGCCCCAATTTAAACGCTGTTTCAGAAAAAAATTCATGCAATGAAGTATTGTTTATGAGTGCTTGGCTAATATTAGGATGCAAAACAAGGGTCACCTTTGAGCAAAAAGCTCAATTCTTACCTAATAACTAATATTCATCTGCGGTGGAAAGGTGGAAACTCAAAATTTGTCATATAGCAACAACATAGACCCGGATCAAGATGCCTGTTTGAGAGTTAACTGCCCTGGAGTTGGCTCAAAAGATCTCATGGACTTCAAGACATTCCTAAGATAAATTCTTTGTCAAGCAACTCATGATTTGATAACACTCTAGTAATTATACGGAAATGTTAAGCTTTTGACAATGCAATGCAAGCATAAAAAGTAGAACTGTGGCGATTAAAAAAAGCAAACCCTGTAGCCAGTTGGCTTAGTGCTTATTTCAGCTTGTAATACTTTTCTGTATTTATTTCCATTTGCCATCAAGCACTGAAATATTTTAGATACCAATTTTCCACTCATCGCCTAAATAACAATGTATTTTCAAACAAATTACTAAATTTAAAAATAAAAGTAGTCTTTTGATTATTTTGTCTGTAGATATTATTTGATTAATAGAGAATATGAATAATGAAAACCTACTGACACAGGCAGAAATGTCTTCACAACTACTTAAATTGAAATGACATTTGAGAAGTACCATGCATCATTGATATTTGAAATGAAACTGCAGATATTGTTTCTTAATGTAAAAAATGCTGTGGTCATTGTTTTATGGTCACCAGACATGTCATTTGCTGTTTTGCAGGTGGTGACACTGTAAACACTTAAGGCCAAAAATATAAAATAAATAATAAAAATTAAAAGTATAATTAAAATTATGATTTTTAAAGATTTGTTGAAAAAGGAACAAATAAAATAATCCTAAACTGACCCGATTTTCTGCAAACCTTTTTCCCTCCAAAAGTCTTATGACAAATAGGCACATGTGCAAAGCTTTTACTGACTCCTGCTGGCTAAACGTAAAACTGTATTCTATTGATGTTCCAATTTATTTGAAATCAGGTGCAGCTTAAGATTTGTTTTACACTTCAACTTGTCAATTTAAACCCTTTAGTCACTACAAAGAATGTGTTTTCCTGGAACTGTAAGACTGTAGCAAGTCCTCTTTGTTTCTGTATTTGTACACAGGCAGGATTCAGATAAGGAATTTGTTATTTTGTTATTTCACCTCTCGGGGAAAAAGGCCATTTACATCCGAAGTACAAGTGGTGGCTGTGTTTAGTTTCAAAGGTTTAGCCACTTCAGGATGTAGAAATTTTTCTTGCCCACACGGATGAGACTAAGTCCGTTGGCCAGGATGTGGTGGCCTGGAATGAGCACCTGCTCTGGACTTTCAGCCCGTTGGTGGTTGATCCATACACCTCCATCTTGAATCATGCGATACCTGTTCACAGGACAAAAAAAAAGTGTCACCCACAATGCCACAAACAACCAACATTCTGGGCCTTTGTTTAAAAGACATTTCATGATCAATAAATACATTTGGAAAACTTTGGAAAATTTGCCTGACAATAGTTATTAGAATATTTAACTTACCTTCATCTGAAACTTGCACAGGAATAATTTGTGAATCAATTGTTACACATAAATTTATAAAATGTAACTTGAATTATAATGTGTATGTCTGTGTGTTCAATGTACGAAGGGCTAACATTTATCACAGTAAAATTTCTAGTGTACCTGAACTTGGCCAGTAAAACTGATTTTAATTTGATTTTAGTAAATATTTGAGATGCTGGAGAGGGAAGAAGTCTCTATAATAAAGAAGTTTAAAAAATTGTAAACACTTCTTTGATGGGAAAACATGCCATGTACAATGTACACAATAAAAACCATGCAAATACACAGCAATATGTAGCAGTTGTGTAGGTGGGCAGGAAGTGGTAAAATACCCCAACTGCTGAAAAGAGTCATTTCCAAAGCAGATCTGTACCCATCTATACATACATCTGCAGGTGTGTGGGAGGTACATTATAGGCTAGGTCCTGCAGATTGGTTTGGTCTACTGCCAACATCAAACTAATGTTCTCAAGGAGATTTTCTAAAGAAGTTGTCAAATGCACAGGTGTGTGTCTGATGTGAGGGGAGAACTGGCAGGGTGATGTACCACATCCAAACCATCCTGTGATGCCATAACTAACCGACTTGCACTGGAAATGCACCTGCATTACAGAAATACTGAATTCAGTGCAACCTCAGCAACAATGGAAACTTCAGATTCAGATATTATGATAACAACGCTTAACTGAAACCTTACCAAACATCAGAGGAAAAAAGGAACACATTGAGGTACACCAGTGGCTCATTAGCATAGGACTGTCAAAGGAACACATCACTCAGTAATATGGTCATATTTATATGTTATATGTTTAACCAGATTCTGATAAAATACTTTTTTTTTTCCTTTTCTGTGCATGCAATGTCCACCGTCCATGACCCACTAAATGATAAATCAAGGAGTGATCAGTAATGGAAATAATATGGGAAAGTCCAAATCAGAGAATGCCATCATAAGAGGCAGCCAGATGCAGGGCTTCTAAAAGCATGGGCGGTCTTGACATGGGTCTCCCGTGAAGTTGTTTGCATGTGATATAAACACAGCACATATCACATAGAGAAGTAGTTTGAAGAACAAATTAGAAGGTTCCAGTTTTATTTTTGGTTTTAACCTTAAAACTCAAAAGTCCCAGGAGCTAATTGCTGACTGGTGTCTTCAGCATTTTAAAGGTAACAAACAGAAATATGGTGGGATGGCCTTATCTACATGTATGTTTAACATGCAGGAAGACCAAAGAGAGCTCAGGCTGATAAGTTGCCCTCCGGGCGCAGAAAAGCAGTGCAGGAAGATTATTGTATTTAAAAGCCTCTGTGAAATCTGGGCAGTGAACTATAAAGAAAAAATATATTTAGCTATTTTCAGTAGAGAATAATTGACACCTTATGACGGCTATAGGATTTTTGCTTGCCGTCTGTCCAACCCCAATGTTAGCTAGAAATTGATGGAGAATGTGGGTGTCATAATACTTGTTAAGAACATACCCTCTGGGCCCATCTGGAATGGCTTGTATGTGGCGACAGGCATCCAGCACAGTAGTGCCTGGCTCCAGTAGTAGCTCCATGAAAGGTGCTTCCCTGAAGAGCTCCTGTAACTCCATGTCACTCATCTGCTCCAAAGCCTTCAGGCTGCTGTGGTACAGAGCGTTGGTGCACCTGCCAAACATGCAAGCACCCTTAGATAAAAAAAACCTTGCAATTGCTTACAACTGCTGCAGAAAAAAGTTTTTATCTTTTAAAAATGTATTATCTGGACACAGCTAAGGAGGAAAATATTTTCTTGTCATAGTTGGGGAAAGTTCAGATCTAGATTTTCTAGCAAGGCTTACCTTTTTGCACTCTCCAGACCATCTTTGCCATGGACTAGCTTGGTGACCTCGGCAGCCAGACGTTTCTGGGCTGTCCTCTTTCCAGGATCCTCCAAATGCACCGTCATCACCTTATCTACCTCTGCCAGAGGAATGAAAGTGAAAAGCCGTAGGTACCTATATGGCAAACAAGAAAGAAGTTTGGCATTAATTTTATGCAACTGTTTCCCCCCATCAGATATGACAGATGCATGCCTAAAAGGGGTGACATTCTACCTTTCCACACTGCTGTCTGGCTGTCTTAGGAAGTACTGGTACAGTTCAAAGGGAGAAGTTCTGTCCCTGTTCAGCCACACTGCATTCCCTGCACTTTTACCCAGCTTGTCTCCCATGGATGTGGTTATGAGCGGTATAGTCAGTCCATACACCTCTTCATTAGTCTTTCTAAAAAGATACAAACATAATAATATTTCAGGCAGTTCTTGTAAGTAGACATTACGGACATTATACTAGCCATGCATGTGTTATATTAGGAAACATGATTTTTGAAAAACGGGGTGTCAATTTAACGTTACTTTAGTTACTTTTGGATAAATTCATGCCCGCTCATCAAGTTTCCCAACTGGTCTGTTCCCCCCAGTTGAATTTTACAGTTGCATAGCTGGTGCAGATGATGAAAGTCATAGGCTTGGAAAAGTTGATAGGAAAACTCTGTGAAGCTCATTCCGTCTGCACTCTTGAGTCGAGACTGCACGCTGTGCCTACTTAACATGGTGCCCATTCGAAAGTGTCTGCCTATGTCTGACAAAAACGAAACTACATTCCAGTCTTTGTACCATTTTGAATTGTTTAGAACTGATATTTTGCCCAGTTTTTGTGGTTCGCTGCAAAAATACAGCTCATGATTGGTAAAAATTCTGTGCAAGCTTTCTCTTATGCCAGTTTCATTGTTTTTAACGACGTCGGTCGACAGCGCTTCTCTTTCCGTTGTTTTGCCACTTGGGTCTCCAATTTGAGCAGTTGCTCCACCAATAAGAGCGATGACATTGTGTCCAGCATTTCTGAAGTGAAGGAGGCCGATGATTGCAAGTAAATTCCCTGCGTGAAGGCTATCTGCTGTGGGGTCAAAACCACAGTAAACTGTCTGAGGTCCCGACTGCAGGAGCTGGGGAAGCTGAACCTGGCCAGCACCGTCAGGAAAGCAATCCTTTAAGACGCCGCGTTTGTAAAGTGATGGAAGAAGCCCGTTGTTACATATAACTGAAATATGAAAACTGGCCCGGTTTTGAAGCGACGTGCTTTTTACTTTTGAAAACGAGCTGAGTTTCCACAGATGAGGACAACCCCGTGTTAAGGGCGCCGCCATGATGGAACACAAAACGTAATATCTGACGTCATGTGCTAGCATGATTTTCCGAGAAAACAGCGCCCTCTTTTGTCAAACTGGTATTCATTTCATTCATATTAGTTATAAGGATATGGTCAAAGTGATTGTATAGACGGCTGATAAACATCAGTGAATAGGTGATATATTAACCTGCGGTCAGTTAAGGTAGCGTTACACCATGATATAGCCTATATATATATAATAAGATTTGAGATCATATAGACGCACGGTGCAGTGCAGTGTTTTCATGTAACCAATAGATGGAGCTCGAACTTAGTCTGAGACCAAGAAACACAGCAACTTTAAATTGGCTTGGGCCTATTTATTCAATAGCCTAACACTAACGACTAGAGTTAATTACCTGTATCCTAAAACGCGTGCTAACTGCCTGTTGTCTTTGTTACAGCAATGCCAAAGTGTAAAAAATTGGGCTAAATGAGGAGAATGGTTTTAGCCTGTTTAAGGGCATATTGACAGTCGTTTTTTTTGGAAGAAAAATGCAGCCTACAATGCACAAATAAACCGATTTAACAGTCCGTAACAATAATTTCACACGAATGCTGTCTCAGAATATGCCCTCCATGTTTGAATCAACCCTATAGTTGGGAAGGGACATGTGCTTTAAATATTGGTAAACTTTCTAAAATGCATTTGAAAATGTAAGAGACGTCATTGTTAAAACGTAGTGCGGTTAAAGTAAAAGTTGTCATAGAAATAGTCAAGTAAAGTAGGCCTATACGTGAAAATGTCATCTTTCCATCTTTGACACACAGGGGCGCCACCGGGTCGGACGCGCTAAGGCCCAATTTATCTATTTGCCCCTCATTGTAAGTTCACACAAGATACATAATTTGAGGACAACTAGTTGAAGTATTAAAAAAAACCTGTATAACAGTGTAAAAAAACGTTACAAAATACACAAATACATTTTGGACATTTTATTTGGAAATCCAGTTAGGGTCAGATTATTTATGGTTTATATGACTACACATTGTATTTGCCAAAATTGCATTGTCTGGTTACAAAACCATTGCTATACATGAACAATACACTAATTGTGCAGTAGTTCTAACATGACACTAGCTAGACAACCACCCAACTAGAAAGGGGATATAAAGAGACAATATCAGGGATCATTTCAGGGGGAAAACACATTGCCTACAAGTCAGCATGAATTCATCAAAAGGTAAAACAGTACCTCAATGTGTCCTGAGCTAGTGCAAACTAGGGAAGACTATGTATATATTCCCTGATATCAGTTATAATCCCTTCTAAATTCTTAAAATATAACTTACTCTGAATGCAAACAGTCTACTCTCAGGATTTGGCTCAACTTAGACAAACAACTGTTTGCATATGCATCAACTGTTTCCCATTCGCATTGGAAGATATATGGGGATTACCCTCTTTCTTATATCACTACAGGTTGCAGAGTCAGCATCCACTTAGTTATACAAGAGTTGTTTTTCTGGTTGTTCTACATGTGGTGTTAATAGTTTTGCTGATCAGAACCCATCCTTGTGCCTTCTTACTGGAAGGGGAAACTGTTAAGGCACAGGTTGTGTTCATTTTCTCACATTAGCTGGACAGGTTCACTTGTACTGCATTGTCTGAAGGCTTCTGATATTTTCAATGAAATGAATGAGTTTCAATAGCATGCAGCATCGGGGGTGAATGCTAAAGTGTTTTGCCCAATTCTCTACAAGCTGTTTTAGGAATCTTCTATATCAGGGGCAGGTGTAGGGCCGACAGGCAAGACAGACCGATCTAAGAGTGCACCCAGAGAGAGAGATGAGAACCACCTGGCTCGACATGGCAGTTTATGGTCAGTCCTCTGTAATCTCAGTGGTAGTTTTAGGCATGAACCATCCCCATCATCGCATTGATCTTTTACCTGAGACCACAACAGGGACAAAGGCCGCTATGCCCTGTGAGAGGACGTAGATAGCCAAGACAGACCTGATTGTTTCAGATCACTAAGAAAAATGGTCGACCAGTCATGTCCACTTTCTATGACTGATTTCAAGTGAAGTATTAATGGCAGCTACTTTATGAAGGAGTATCTGTTCTGCATGTCAAGGCAAGACCCTCCAGGCACAGAGCACATGGCTTTATCCCTCCTCTACAATGTGGAAATCACAAAAGGAATGTCCTCATGCCAATTCAAATTCTAAAGTCACACAATCTGTTACAGAGTTATCCATGATTCTATTTACATTGCACTAACATCTCAGATAATCAAAAACGAATTATATATTTATATAGATTTTTTTTAGCTTTAGTATAAAAATATGATTCAACTCAATTAACAACACAATCCCAAATTATGCATAAAGTGACAAAACAAGACAAACTGTGGCTAAATGTTTGTACAGTCTTAAACAATGAAAATGTATGCACAAAAAAAACGGGGGGGGGGGGGGGGGGGGAGGGGCATAAAAGAGAAACATACTGCATTTTCAGTAGCGTCATAGCATATCACAGGTTAAAGAAGCCAACACATATTCATAGTTAACTCTATGTACAGGGTTACAAAGCAAGCTCTTCTCAACTATACATACTGCATATGAGCACAAGCAACATTCCCCCATTCAAAAGTGGCACCATAACTATGGTGAATGTGATGCTGACAGGATGAAATGAAAACGTTGCAGACCGTTGAGTTTTTCACTAAATGACTTGAAATAAACACCTCCTCAGATCATGTACACTCACACATTTTGAAAAGAAACATACAAAAAGCTTTAATGCCTTGGATCAGGTCATGATCATTCATTACCATCACTGTTAACCAGTGCTGGTGGAGGCAGGTGATCTCCAATGTCTCTGGGAGGGTTCAGGTCCAGACATATACAGTAACCTGCTTTTGTATGCATACTTGAAAGACACTATCTAAACAAAGCCATTGGTAAAACAGAGACTCTGCATAATATTTAGCTTTAAAAGGCGCACTCAAGTCAAAAGAGTGTTTTTTTTTACAATGGCAGTGCTTAAAACAGTTTTTCTATGATGCAAATGGGTAGGTTTTTTTTTTTTTTTTACAACTAAAGCTCAGCAATTGAAACATTTTTTTGTTTACAAAATTTCTCACTTGTCCAGTAACCCTCACCCCTCACACACATACACACACAAAATAATTGATCCGGTCCATCTAGATCACATTTGATGGAATCAGGAGAAGAACATGGTTGGAGTGCACCTATTAAACAGTGTCTTAAAAAGACTAGAATCTACTTTACACAGGCCTACATGTGGAGGCAACTGAAGATGAGTCTGAAGCCTAACGAGTCAGATATTAACCAGACAGACAGTAAGACTTAGCACTGTAGCCCAGAGGAGGCACTATGGCTAAGAGTGACCATTAGAAGAGACTGAGAGAAAAATAGAATTCATCAGATTGAAGATAGGAATTGACTGATACACAGAAAAAGAGAGATTGAGAAAAAGAGAGATGGCCTTTACCAGTGTTCATCTTTAAAAAATAACTTTGTATTTGTATTTAAACTAGCCCTTAAACACTAAATACACTTTCTTTTTTTGCTCAGAAGAAAGAAAGCCAAGCTGGAGTGTCAAGCTTTTGTTTTGTCAGAAGGCATCCTTAAAGTGAGGTATTAATAAGCATGGTTGTGTGCTTGAGCACTGCAAGCACTCGCTGAACCTATGCGCTGTCATGTCGGCTGTCAGTCGTTCCCGTGTGATGTGATAGTGTTGCAAACCACCACTGCCTGAACAAGAAAATGTCCTTACTCCTGTGAACAGGGCCCCAGATTATCGTCTGGGTGAATACCCACTTTGCGGTTACTGCAGTGTTAACATGTTTACCGCAAATTAGGTTATGGATAAGGTCATTCCTCTAGGTTTCTTGCACGGACGGAATTATAACTTTTGATTCTGTAGCATTATATCTTTTCAAAAAAAGATGTACAGTATTTTATAAACTAGGAATCTACATCCACATGTTCTAACACAAATATTTCACTCAGAAGGTAACTAGCAACCGAGAAGGTGACTAGCAGTCAGATCTGTCAGGATCCTTTGAAGAAATAAAAAAACTTTGGGTGCAGCACAGCACATGTTGTTGAAGCTGTAATACACCTGACCTCATAGAGCCACAGATGTGGGGGAAGAGTTGAGCTCATGTGGGTGACTGGCATGACTGTGACTTGCCATCTTTCCATTTGGTGGTATGCCAGGGGGGACAAAAGTCACAGGACAGAGGGCTGTCAGACCAGGATGTGCACGAGTTCAATGAGATGTGACAGTCATATTTCGTGAAAGACAGCCTGTCAACAGCCTGTTTGTGCATTTGTTTGTGCTTACCAAGAAAACTCTGTGAAAAATGAGCAACGCAGAACTGTCCAAGTGAGAACTCTCAACACTTCAACTGTAGAGAAGGAAACAATTTGCACCATATCATATTTTGTCAATATCAAACACCTTATCAGGTCTGGTTCTTCATTGTATGGATATTTTTTTGGAACCAATATTAGTCAATAGTTCAATTGATAGTACCATCAGTGAAAAGCCTAATGAACAATGACAGTGGCCTTATTCAGACCATAATAGAATTTGTTGGGGGAATAATACCACGGTAGAAAGTATAACATGTCCTCAAACTGGACAACTTCCAGAGTAATTGGAAGGCCAGAAGATTTTAGAGGAATGTCCCGAGACAATATCTCAACTCTGAGGACTTGACATCACTGTGCATTAAAACAACACAAGGACACAGAACTGCGAAACTGCGCAGGCGCTCCAACAGGCAAACCACAATGCAAATAAAAGCACAGGACAGACACTGAAAGCTAAACCACATTCTAAGCCGTGACCTTGACTTGATACTAAGACTCCATTGAGACAGTGGTGGCTCTGACAGTACATGGCTCAGTGTTGCGTTTTGCAATGCGATTCAGTGGTGGGCTGGTGCGGACGTCAGTTGCTGGTTAACAAAGAACAGGCTGTGGAGCCCAAACAGCCGGGGCCTGAGTATGTTATCATACAGAGTCAGTTGTCATCTACGCTCAAGTCACTTCGGTGTCATTGTTGGTAAGCTATGGGTGTCGTTTCTCAGACCGTTGACGTTTGAAAATCAACGTGGGGAGACGCTGCCTGTTACTGGGCAGTCTGCAGTCAGCAATCTCCAGCTCGTACACAGCCTCAGGTGCGTTGAGTAATGTCATAACCATAGATTTCAAGTTAGTCAACAGATAGTGTTTCTGAAAGTGTGAAGGTCAAGGCTCTACTCTGGCTCTTCATTGCTGACATTAAAGAGCCCCACACACACACACACACACACAACCTCCCACCCTTTCAGTGCCACTGGTAGCTGCTGCAGTGCTGACCTTGGCGTTCACCTTCAGCCCCTTGTGAGTTTGCAAGACCCTAGAACCCCCCTGGAGTTGTGACAAGGAGCCGCTACAGTGGACAGTGGGGGTCAGTTCATGTCTGCATCCCTCATCATCAGTACATTTAGCCGCCCCCACCCCCTCCACACGGACACGGGCACAAAGACTAGGCTCTTTGTCTCCTCCGCACAGTGTTTGAGTAGGTAACCACAGACCAGCACACACACACACACACACACATTTTCTATTTCTTTCCTTCTCTCTCTCTCTCTCTCTCTCTCTCTCTCTCTCTCTCACACACACACACACACACACACACACACAGACACACACACACACACTTGGAGTATCACAGTATGACCCTGCTATAGAGAACGGCACAAGTGGACGATAGTGGTGGCGGTGGTGGGGTCTGTTCAGCTTGACTAGACTCAGGGATGGGGGCAGGATGGGGCCCCTCTTTCTCCACATCCTCATCCTCCTCCTCCTCCTCCTCCTTCTCCTCCTCCTCTACCTCCCTCCCGTTCCTCCGTTCAGTACATGTCTCTGTAGATCTCCTGCAGGAGCGGGTGGAGGGACGTGTCCTCCGTCTTCTTGATCTCCTGCACCAGGTGCGCGTGCTCCGTCACCAGCTGCCGCAGGTCGGCCAGCTTCTGCAGCAGCTTGGGGAAGAGGAAGGCGTCGTCCGGGTGGTTGGCCAGCAGATGGAGCCGCAGCACGTGCACGATGCCCTCCTGCATGCGCTCGATGTGCGCCACATTGACCAGGCCCGGCCGGTCTAAGGTGCAGAGGGAGGGGCGGGGGGACAGGTCGAACGTGTATTAGAATGTGTTGACATAACATACTTTACCTTAAGAACGCCCCCAGGTCATGCTCCTAAATTCACCACTGCTGATTCTGTGCGAGCATTTATACAACATGTGTCTGATTAATCAGATTTGTACGCTTGCCAACAATGTGGTCAATTTCTCTCTCTCTCACTATATTTCTTTTTTTTTGTCATTCTCCTTCTGATAGATGCCACAAACAGGTTGTTTTATGTTTGTTTTATAACTCAATTTGTCTCATATGCATGAGAGTGAAAGAGAAAATAATTCATTTTAAAAATTCTCTTTGTCTCTTTCTTTTTTTCACTTTCTCTCATTCACGCCTCCCTCTCTCCCACCCTCTCACCTCCACAACAGATGATGGCAGCCACAAAGAGGGCCAGGTCGCTGTCGTCCAGTTCCATGGCATTGAACTTCATGGCGAACTGGAACTTGGGCTCCATCATGTCGCTGAAGGGCCGGCGCAGGCTCTTGAGGAACTCGCGTGTGATGAAGCCGCTGCCGTAGGCCACCAGCAGCCCGTCCTTGTTCATGCACGAGGCCAGCATGGCGAAGAGCGCCTCGTACACACCGTACTTCAGCAGCGTCACCTGGTCGTTTAGGTCCAGGCTCGAGAAGCCCGGCACGCACTTGGCGAACTCCGTCAGCTCTGTGACCGTCTCCACTGACGTGCACTGGCAGCAGTGGAAGATGCGCACCTCCGCCTCCTTGTGCTGCAGGCTGGACGTGGCCGACCCCACCATCTTGGCCACCAGGGTCTTTTCAGCCAACTGCAGTGTGTCCATGTCGTGGATGACAAAGGGCTGCAGAGAGGACAGAAGTACAGAGTTAGTGTGCACAGTTGACTTCAGATCTTATCTCCTTATGCCTCCCTACACACTTTACCTTGACCTAATTGATACACATCATAAACATGATCAACAAGATTAGAAGATGGATTCATAAGAACTTCAAATACACAACTATGTTGATTATTGACTATTTACGCATATGGTAAGGTCAAGTTTTTTTTTTTTTTTTTAAGATATTTTTTGGGGCTTTTTGCCTTTTATTTGGATAGTGACAGTTAAGATACAGACAGGAAATGAATGGAAGATAGAGATGGGGAAGGATCGGCAAAGGACCACAGGTCGGAATCGAACCCTGGTCGCCGGAGTCATGGCACGACACCTTAGCCCGCTGAGCCACAGCACCTCCAAGGTAAAGTTTATCAGCTTGCTTCAAGTGGGGTCCTTTCCTCTTAAAGATTGCATCAGTGTGCCTTATTCTAAAGCCTTTTATAAAGGGAAACGAGACGGCACCTTTCCAAAACCACTAAATATTTTAGTTGTCTTAATGCCGATAAGAACCGTTTCAAAGAACAAAAGAAAATCTCAAGGTGGCCTAGTGATCCACACTTACATTCCAGTCAATTCTTCATGTCGTTACATCGTTACAAAATTCAAAGGAATGTAAACAATGGCATGGTAGACATCAGCAAACTTACACCTATTATGAACAAAAGTAGTTTTCCTAAACAGATGTCTATGTTAGAGCAAACAAAACACAAATAAAATTATCTGCAAACCATATGGCTAGTTGTGAAAATTTAAAGCAGGGCAAGGCAGTCAGGTGGGAATGTGTGATCTTTACTGTGTGCAAACAAGACTAATCTAATCAGCAGCATGCTTTTCTCCTGGCTGTAGGAACATGACTTGCAGAAAGCCTAACACTGACACTGAACCACACACTGAGCCAGTTGTATAACAACACCCAATGTATATTTATATATTGCCACTTGCTAAATGGCCACTTGCTAAATAGCGCTCCCGTTTTTTGTTCCCCGTGGGCCAATGAGATTGTGCCGAGCCGAAGACAACGCACGTCAACATTCTCACAGGCATAAGGGCCAGCACCTGCTGCTGTATGTCTAGACATGCTCAGAGTGACTCATTGTAATAGAGGAACATAGGTATTATTCACATATAAACAAGCTAGGCAATAGACTCACACAAGATAACTAAGCTGGACAGTTGGGGGGGGCAAATAATCAGAACATGGGCCTTCTAAGTTCAGACAGACATTCATCTGCTTACGAGCCTCTTACTGTAGCTGGCACCCAGCGGCAATAAATGAGAGGTCTGTTTCCACTCTCTGAGGAACAGAACTAATATATGTCATATATGTCATTGACTATCTGCCAGCAATTATTTATAGGTTACTCAGTGTAAGTCCACCCTGGTCATGTTACACAGTCCAAAGAGTAATTGCTGGATTTACAAAGTGAGTGCCACTTGATGATAAAGTCTGTTTGTGTGATTAACCTCCTTTAAGGTTAAACAATGGCTGACAAGGCTGGACTGAGGAGGAAGAGTCTTCAACTATGTTGCAAGACCAGAGGGACGGGTAGACTTTAAGTGTTCAGGATAAGAAATATACACTAATCTGCACGTCATCCACAGTATAGGACAGGCAGTTTAGAAGTGAAACGAGTGGGTTTTATGTAATGCTGTTGAGCCAGTCTCATCTCAATACAGTTGTTCAACACATAACCTAAAATGTGCACATACCAGGACAGAAACGGTCCACTTGAAAAACAGGGCTTTCCAACAGCTGTGCAGGACTCCAGGGAGTCGCGGCTAACCGCTGGAAGCTAACGGTCTGCAACTGCAACAATTGCTCCAGTATTGCACACATTAAACGCTCTGACACTGACCTCTCCCCTTCCACCTCACATTCCATCCACACCCCATAAAAGAATGGGTTAGGCCTACACCACAGCGTACCTCTTATATGGCATCCTACACTGGAGATAACATTTCAAATTATTGATTGTAAAAAGATTTAATAAGTCAGTAAGAGCCCCATTTATATGGTAGGCACTGTTTAGGTAGGTACTGTTTCTCTCTCTCAATGCTCTCTCAATATAAGTATGTTTATTATTTGTATTTACACATATATACAGTGGAATAAAGAAAAATCTCAACTACTGAGGGCGTTTTAAAAAGCACCTGTCTGAGGGGGCTAAAACTCAATTCACAATACATCAAAAACCCATCAAGAACTTGTATCCTGGGCTCTGGTTCCTGAACTGATTGGCCATAGTATAAACAGGCTATAGTGTGCCGTCTTCCAACATTTACATCCATTTCAGTATCCAGTGTTTCCATGAATGCTAACAAATCATGACAAATGCTAATCTTGTTTTTACTGATTATAGCATTCTTTGCAGTGTTGTCGAGCATGATAATAAAAAAGCATCGGTTGATTGTCTGGGCACTCGTCAGCATTCCATCTCGCATGTGACGTCACACTTTCTGTCAGAAATCAGGATAAAGTGCTTAAGAGCTATAGCTCTCTACATATCCCGATTTCTCTGGAAATTAACCGGAATTAGGGCTTATTCAGGATACTGGATTTGGGAAAAGGTGCTTACAAAAATGCAACACTGGCATACTTAATAACCTTACTTAAATGCATATACATATAGTCAATGTTTTAATGTGTTAGGGTTGTCTGGAAAAGTTTGAATCTTTGTGTTAGACATAGTACTACATATACTACAACACACAGCGGCTGATTGTTTTGAGTCACTTGAGGCCTGGAAGTATAGCTCATAAATACCTTTTAGACACAGGATTAATCAAACCTTAGCTAAACATGTTTAAATGACTGCTCCTCAAAATTAAAAAAGAAGACTATTCTTTAGCCAAGGCTTGTTTTGTCCATAACATTACATGCACACGCACACACACACATACACGCGCACACACACACCCCTGTAGCATCCACACATCCCTTACCGGTGTGCTGGTCTTGCCTGTGAGAATGGTTCTAGCTTTGGACTTGTTCATGTTGAAGTTCTTCAGGTAGGCCTCGTAGATCTGCTTGGCCAGCGTCTTCTGGTCGGCCACCTGGGGATCTTCCACCTCTCGCTCCCCAGTCAGAATCTCCGCCTTCAGCTTCAGTTTCTCGGACTGGGGCATGCGGCCGAAGCGGATGGCTGTCGGGAGAGTGGGTCGGCAAGGTGAGCAAACGTCTCCTAAAGCAACCTCACTGACAGGCTGATTTTAATGTGCCACACCATTTACAGTACATTATACATATACAGTATATGCATTGTCTGAATACACTTTTTTTTCTCAAATAAAACACGGATGAAACTCAAGGCATTCTTCCTTTATTCCCATTATTCCTTTTTTTGGTGGACACTGGCTGCCGGGGAAGAGGAAGTGTTGGTGACCCCTTGTTGACCAGAAAGTGCCCCAGACAGGCGGAGCAATCGGCTCTATTTCAGTTGAGCCTCGGGCGATGGGGAGAAGGTGTGGAACCGGGACACGGAGCTGGCAGAGTCAGCACTGTTGGAACACTGGGATGTTCCAATCCTTCTTAAGCAAATCCCCCTCGGGGAAGCTCAAAAATGCAACTGTTCACCATCCCTGCTATCCTACTGCCTATAGCCAAGATCAGAGACCTTTGTCTGTTGAAACCATTTGTGGACACCCAGGGTGAATCAAGTTACAAGATGGCTGCGGCCCTCCAAGCAGACCCTCAAAAGAGTCCCCTTATCAAGGAAACGGAGGCTGGAACTGTGAGAATTCTGAGAAAGCCCGGTTATGAAACCCATTTCAGAGGCCTCAGCTATATATAGAACTTATTTGAATGTTGCAAAGGCCTCTTGCAGTATTTCGAGAGCTTAGCAAGGTTAGTGTTCCTAAATCGCACAAGTACTACTGACCCAGGGTCAGAGAAGAGTGTAGTTGAAAAGAGGGAGCTGAGGGAGGGCTGCACTGGACCTGATAAGTCACAGGAGGCTGCTTTCAGAGCACGCTTTTCTTCAGCGGACACAAATTGAGACAGACCTCCGTACGGCAACATTCCCGCATCCCACTCAGACACCTCAATCCACTAATCAGATTAGTCCTGCACGGCGCTAACTCTACATGGGAAGCTACACACACACACACACACACACACACTTTGAGCAAAACACAAAACAGAACACTGATAAACACTGATATCCTAAAACGTTATCTTTCCCCCTGTACACATACATGGACAGGAGTTGGTGCTGAAGGACAACACGGAGCACAAAAAACAGTTTTCACGATTAAAGCAGGGCTAAGCAACGTTCTGTTTTTCTTCTCTCACGAGCTACCTGTAAAGACTGCTGTATTGCATTGTATTGCACTGAGGCGGACCGCTGCTGTTGAACATTGCAAATGCTGTATCTACCGTTGTAGGCCACAGTGGCGCATTCTACACCATTCGTTCGCCGTGTAATGACTCATGTTAGCATCCTAAACAGTATGAAACAGATTAATTAACTGAAAAATGTTACTTGGTGGGCCTTTAAGAGGCAGGACAGGATACTGTACTCCAAGCTCTGGGATCTCCAACGCAAAACACTCTGACTGACACCTCAGGGACCGGCTCAAGTATCTAAACACGTGATGCATGATGATGACGATGATGCTCCTATCCATTCTACTCAGTCTAAGCCCATTGCCGCCTGAGCCAAATCTGAGAGGATGAGGTCCCTGAGACCTGGGGGGGATGGTAACTCAGTGGGCTGTGCTACAAAGGAGCACAGGGGGGTCTAATATTGGAAGAATCAGAATCAGACTCAGAATTTTATCAGGTTTTATTAGCCAGGTCTACTTGCATATACAAGGAATTTGTATATGCAAGTAAACCTGGCTCTACTTGCATATACAAGCAAAGGTTTGCTTAATTTTGATAGTTATACATTGAAGCACAGTATGTTGTGCTTCAGCACAGGTGGGGGTGAGTGTAAGGAATGGGGAATGTGAAAACCTGCCTGATTTACCAACTGAACATTTGCCACCTTTTGAAAAAAAAATTTTGTTACTGAGTAAAACAAATGTAATGTGGAAAAAAAAGCAATTGGCCTGAACTAAAAAGGACATTGAATGATACTGTAGACTGTAGAGGTCATTGAAGAGGTTGAAATTGCCAAGCAGATACACTGAATTCTTTTGAGAGACATTAATTATTAGGCAATGGAAATTCTTGACCACACCTTTGCCAACTTTAGTGCTGACAATTCCTATATCCATGAAAAAGGACGTCTTCTATTCTGTTCTGAACTCACACTATTACTATTATTTAATTGTAATATAAACATTAGGTAAGACAATTAGTATGAGATAAAAGGCTATATGTAAACTCCTTGATCCTGCCAAGACTACATGAAGGGAAGCATTCAAAATTCAACTGTGTCTGTTTTTTGAGTGGTCACTGAGATAGACATTGATCTGGGCAGAAAGGGTCAGCGTGCCACGTTGTGTGTTTACCCACGGAGGGCAGACAGGCGCGCACACACACACAGAAACAAACACACATGCACATACACACACCAATTTAAAAAATGTTGACTACGACCCATTTATAGATCTCTGTACAAGCTAAACCAACACATCATGATGTGATAGTGCAAACAAGCACTGCAATGTACACACAGGCTCTTTCCATTGCCGTTTTGGCTCTGAACTTCAAACGATGGCGTGATGGGCTCAGCACCAGTTATCTCATCTCCACGAGACCTCTCCCCCCATTTTCAACCACACACCACACACGTAATTCAGTTACCTCACCATCAGTGGCTATATAAAGTTATCTCAAAATGATCCTGTCTAAAAAAAAAAATATATATATATATATATATATATATCATATAGTAATTTGTTTATTTTATGACATTATATACACTGTATATATTTAAATATATAATATGTTTTTCTTTTTTTTTACATTAGTCTTTTATGTCTCTTGTCTAGGAGCTTTTTCCAAGAAAAACAAAAAAATCAGGCTCAAGCAATGAGAAAATTCTGAGTGTGGTCAAATCCAGTGCTTTGGATGAACATCTGTGTAGGAAATCTGTACGTTCTGTACACGACTGTACGTTTTACCATGAGCTGTCTGGTTTCATTTGTATTGCGAATGTTACGATGCTGAAGCCTGTGTCCCATGTGATAAAGCACCATTCACGTCCAGTCTCCCTTCAACTGCAACTCACGTTTCATGCATGGCTCCTTGTCATGACCAATCCCTCAGGTGTCATGGTTCAAAGGCCTGCATCTGCCCATCCAAGGTTGGAACATGAGAAGGCACCATATAGAATGCATGCAGCACATGCTATTGAATGACACATATCATATTCCTCCCTGGTTACTCGAGACGGTGGAAGCAACACTGTCATTCAAAAAAAAAAAAAGAGCTTGCTTTGCAGGCGCCCTAACATCACCATGACGAGGACGTGTGTGGGGAGTGTATGTGGCTGAAGTAAACTGATCTTACCGTTGTGGGACATGCCCACGGACAGGCACTTCTGGAAGCGGCAGTATTGGCACTTGTTTCGGTTCTTCTTTTGGATCTTGCAGTGTCGCTCACACTTTTCATACTCCAGCTTGAGGCGGATGGTTCTCCTGAAGAAACCCTGTGGGGCGGCAGCGGAAAGATCTTACATGATTGGTCAGCTTCGCCCACAGCCCCCGCCCCCCTCCAACAACGCCTTGGGCATTTCACACCGGAAGCCCTGAGCAAGCCTGTTTACTGTTTCACGGTGTATGTGAAGCACATTTTCCACTGCTCGAAATGGCCCTGTGTTTGGGGTGCTCTTATTTACCATATCCAAGCCGTCACCAGAGATCAATCGGTGTCAAACATAAACACACCTTGCTATGTTTGCACTGAGACTACACAAAAACATAGGGCCTTGCTGCAAGCATGTGTTTTTACCAAAGGACACCAACGTGTCTTTAGGGTGTAGCATGGGGTGCATTACTGTACAATCTAGATAGTAATGACATCATTCTACCATATAGCTTAGCTCGATAAAACCAGGTTCATGAAAATATATCTGGACAGGGGCTACTGTACAATCGAGTCCATATAGATTGTTACGCAGTAGCAAAATCCATAGGGGAAGCAGTGAGCAGTAACTTGGATAAGCTGATGTGTCCTGACATGTCCTTTGCTGTCAGAAGGAGGAGAAAACAACCCCACAGACCCCCCCTAAACACACACACACACACACACACACGGCTCTCATCCACACACACACACGCGGCACTCTAGATTACGGTTCCTATCCAACATCAAGACAGCCACTTTAGTGCTAAATCAGATGAGAGTGGGACCTTGCTTTAAATCAATACTCTGACGCCGAAGGGAGGCGGGCATCCTGTGTCAGGTGACAAACGATGTGAGGGGGCGGTGGGGGAGCGCAGCACTCCCGAGACGACCCTGTTAACATTGTGGCGTGCAGCAGCCTGCACAAGCACAGGCAGGGAGCCCGTCCAAGTCTGCTATCAATCCAGTTGTGCAAGTCTGGAGCAGAAAGAATGGTGTGTCACCACCCGGAGCAGGCTGCCAGCAGTGTGGACACTAGGGGGGTGGGGGTGGGCGGGGGCTGATGTGGCTGGATGGCTGGCAGCCCCGTGCGGCGTTGCTTAAGAAGCTATTAGCCCACCCCATGTCTCTTGACAACCACCACCACCATCACTGGCCCTGCAGGCGTGAGGGGAAGGTTCTGGGTCCATGCGTGAAGGGTTCAAACGAGGGCAGAAGTGTGTGTGCGTGTGTGTATGAGTGTATTTATGTGTGTGTATATGCGAGTGTGTGTGTGTGTCGATGTGTGTGTCGGTGTGTGTGCGCGTGTGAGTGTATGTGAGTGTGTGTGTGTTAAGAGATAGTGAGAGAGATGAGGGAAGATTCTTCAGGGTCTATTTGCAGCTGAGGACCATGCTGCTGGCTGTGTCCACTGCTGAGGGTCAGCATGAGGACAGGACAGGGTCACGCCCTGCCACTCAGGCCAACGGACAGCTGGACCCAAGTGCACGTGTGGAAATGCATGTCTGTGAGTGTTTGCATTACTCTCAATTTAGTGTCTATTCAGATCTATAATTCAAGAGGAACAGACAGCTATATGTGCTATTGACCACTGTGACCATATCTACCATATCTTTCTATTCTGTTCCATTCGCAGCCTAACTGCCGTCGACTACCACCTTCTCGCAAAACCTCAATGACTTTCTAGCTTTAGAGCAACACGCCGGTTTGTCTTGTTGAGGGATCTCAGCTGGAGTCAAACAAGGTAAACAATGTCTGACAAATAAAGTTTTGAAAAAAAAGAACATTCAGTACTGACAGGTTGACAGGCGAAAATAACCTAGAGCTTTTGTCTGGTCAGAGAAACATGCCTAACCCATAAATGTGAGCCGGCTCTGCTGGTTGTGTGTGGGTATCTGTGTGCAGAGGGAAGGAGCAATGAGTCGGGGTCGTGACCTGCCCTCCAAGCACAGCTGGGGCAGGCTGTGCGGGAACTTTTTCAACCATCTGAAGAGTTCATCTGGTTTGCTGATTCTGCAGCACCAGTTCATTTCTCTCTCTCTCTGTCTCTCCCTCTTTCTCTCTCTCTCTCTCTCTCTCTCTCTCTCTCTCTCTCTCTCTCTCTCTTCTGGCTGGGCCATGGACATCTCATGGATATGCCATCCCTCTGTATGCCTTCAAAAATCTCTTGAAGACCCAGCTATTCAGAGCAAAAAAAAAGCATTGCCTTAGTTGTTTTTGTGTGTTGAAGTGATGGAGTTCTTCTAACCCTGCCTGCACGGATGATCACTAATGGTGGATAAGGCCATTTCCAACCCTTGGTTCCAACGTGATTGCAAATACTCCTCCATTCCTCAACCGTTCATTCCCCAGACTCTGCTGATCTCGTTTGGAATTATTCCTTGCAAATAATGACCCATTAGTGACATTCATTCAGGTAAACTGAAGACCCTTGGTTACACACCCAATTTTGAAGAAAAAAAAAAAAAACACTGTTCACATAAAAAAATAGCCAATAATCTAAGACAAGCTTTAGTGGGAGAGGACCCACAATCAGTACGTTGTTTCCAAAGGTGTCAGTGACTGGGCTGTTGTGATAGAGCAGCATGAGTAAACAGCATTTCCGTTAGCCCCTTGAGGTGCTCTCACCTTGCAGCCTTCGCATGCGTGCACACCATAGTGGTATCCGGAGGCTCGGTCAGCACACACGCGACACTCCAAGTTAAGCGAGGTAGAGGAGAAATCCTCTTGCCCGGCGACCGCCCCGTACACACCTGAGGACGGACTGGAAGCCGGCGTCAGGGCATCTATATGGAAAACACACACACACACACACACACACACACACACACATACATACAAACACACACACATAAACAAACAAACAAATAGTGTAAGAGGCTTAGAGAGGCAGCATTAGAAAGAAAAAAATGAGAGAGGGTGAAAGAGTGAGAATGACAGAAAAAAAAGATAAACACACAGGCAGAGAAAGACAGAATGTAACGTAATTAGTGTGAGCACCCCAGTGAAATATCACTCTCACAAAACGCCACCTGGGGCATGTGCCTTTTAACAGCGGCCTGATTAGCGGTTGTGACTGCCAAGTCTTGCCGTTCGTCTGGCAGATGAGTAAGAGTGGAAATTCACTGATTCACTGACAGAGGGAGGCTGACGGTCAGGCCTCTCTCCACAAGGCACATGCATGCCCAGTGTTCCCGTCCAGCTCTATAAATACTCGCCGCAACACAGCAGACCCCATCCGCCAACACAGGTGTTTACGGAAGAACAAAATCAAAGTCTGGATTATTAATGGATCAGCAATTGTATTTTGAGATATGCATTTGTGTACAAGCAGTTCTGGCAGCGAATCATTGATCTGAATACAGAAATGTTGGTAAGTGTTCTGGCAGGCACAACCTCCCCAACTGCACAGCCAAAATAGAACCGTTTGCATGCTATCAATCTTCTCATCACAGACAATTGTGCTGCTACACATTTTTTGCATGTGTTCAGGTGTTGCTATTTAAATCGATCTAAATTTAAATTGATCTAAAGCCACTGACAAACAGGAAAACAGACAAACTATTTTTAAAGGCTTTGGTCAAACCATATCAAAATTCAAACCGTACCAAAAATTGTCAATCCATACCAAACTCTAACTCATACTTTGACTCATACCTGTTATCCTGCTGCAACATAAAGACCCAAAACATTGCCTACTGATTCCACAATGACAGACATTGGCAAGAGTTGTAAAAGGTGAGGAATGCTCAAATCCACCTATCCTCAAATCCTTTTTGTCCACCTAGCTCTCACACTCACATCACATTCATTAATATATTTGATTTGATCAAAAAGGGAACAGAGTTTCTTGGAAAAGCCTCTGAATTTAAAATCCCTTTTGCCACAGAAAATAGGTCAGACTATCTCCTTGAAAAACATAGATAACAGCTAACTGAGGCATCTCTTCAGCTTAGGAGTGGAAATGTCAGGGGTCAATAGCTAACTACTAACAAGCTCACCAAGGACAATTAGAGGTTAGCAGAAGACGTATGTTAAGGGCTTAGATAAAATCCTTAATGGACAAAACTATTTTTAGCATTAGAACCTGCATCTACTCCTAATTAATCCAGTACATATTCAATGACTTATTATTGTACAAATGTAACAAAAAGCTTAATGTGTGAAGTTCAATGGATCAGGACCTGAGCAAGCAAACATGAAATGCATGTTATAATTTGTTTGCTTGAGTTAAATCTTTCTCGGTTTGTTATACAAACAATTTCAGTCAAACAGTCAATTGGCTTAATAGCTACTTGACGGACTCATACTACCAACCCAAAAGGTGAGACAAGGTACTCAACTGAATGCAGTTTGTACTCAGCTTCCTGAAAATATCAGTGTAGCTGTCTAGCTGTCTAACTTGAAAACTTGAACTCGTCATAGCCAACTATCCTTCTTGATGGATGGCATGTCTATGATGTTTTCTGAGAGCACGAGAGGTTGTTTTCATGTCTTCGGTTGTTCCAGATCAGTCACAATTAGAACACAGATTCTAACCCTCTCCCTAGTCTTTATAAAGTTCAGAGGCCAATATGCTGTTGTTCTTTCGCCATACTTTACGACTGTAAAACAGGTGGATCATGATAATGACTTTTTGACCAATACATTTGTTCAGCATTGTAACCTTTACAACTTTTCATACACTGATTGAGGTAATAATGCTCTTTTTTGCAGAATAGATTTTTTGAATGTCTGGTCATCTGTGTGACAAAAAACGTATGTGTACGTGTGTCTGTGTGTGTGTGTGTGTGTGTGTGTGTGTGTGTGTGAGTGTGTTTGCCATTGGGAGAAGGAACGCACCCAACAAGGTGGAGCTCTCCGAGCCAGAGCCCAGGCTGGAGGACTGGTACTCGGGCACATCGAAGGAGCTGAGGGCGTCGTCATCAATGGACTGGGAGATGTCCTGCAGGTCCTCCATGCTGCCAATGAAGTCCCCACACAGCGGGCTGCCCAGGACCGACTCCTCCAGGGGGGACGGGGGGCTGTAATGGCTCTCTGTGTCTACCATTATGGTGGACAGGGCCAGCAACTGACTCACTCATGAGACTATAAGACAGAGAGACAGCGAAAGAGAAAGAGAGAGAAAGATAGACAGAGGAAGAGAGAGAGAGAGAGAGAGAGAGAGAGAAAAATAAACCATGACACAAAAGACCAGGTACAGCTGATTACCAATCTATCATGGAAAACAACTGTCCCCAAACAACTTCTTGATTAACAGGCAACGTCAACACACTGGACCAGTTCCATCAGGGCTGTTTCACATCACTAGAAGATAAACTGACACTAAAGGCAGTCCGCAACGCTCCTACTGAGATTAGGGAACCGAAAGAGAAAATGTTTTATTACACTGAATTATTAGTCCATTAACACACGATGGTTGCGATCACACTACAGTGGCTGCCAGCACAATTTAATGAGACTAGGCTACTCCATAGGCTATGTATTGAGTTGCATTTAAGAGAGCACTCTGCTGTATTTTACAGGTCCCCAAGGCCTATTCATAGACCCCCCCCCCCATTTCAACACACAAACAATCACACACACTCAAACACACACACACACACATTTACACACACACACGCTTGGTGTGTGACTCTAAAGTCCGCTAATTAATGTCATAACAGCCATAGCGATCCCCCTGGCAATAATACTTCTACAGTGGGTCACAAGGACAGCAGAGACTACAGCATGCAGGCTGGTCAACACTGCACAGTGCTCTACATACCAGCGCCCGTAACCTAATCCTCAAGCAGCCGGCGGAGAGGGGACGCAGAGCAAGACACCCCCTCCCCATAGCCCCACTCTCATCGTCATCAACGGCCAAAAACTGCAGCCAGCTGTAACCCTGCACACTTGACTCTCCAGGAGAAGGGGAAAAAAAAAAAGAAATGAGTAAGGGGTGTGAGGGGAGCTAACGTCGACACACCAGGCACGTTGATTAGTATGGGCTTTTCATGTTCCTGTTGTCGCCACGCTGTTGGCTGATAGCACTGTTCTTAACAAGCCCTCCCCCTGATGGCCTGTCAAAGTTAAATATTTATTCCGTGGAGGGTGCCAATCAACAGAGTGACACTGGACCGGCCTGCATTGAGACACTCGTTTAAAAAAAAAAAACCCTGTACGGAGCAGTGAGCAGAAACTGGCTTTGTGAGAGGACGAGCACACTTCTACAACAACCCTCATCCACTGCAGAAGCCTGCTGAGAACTGGACTGTTGTTTACAAAACATAAGGCAGTGTGTGAAAGTCCCCCTGTGTGCCAAAATCTGTTTGGACAAGTGGACCGATCGAAAATCGCTGCGATTGTCTCTCACTCAGATACCCTCCCTTCAACCTCGATAAAAAGAGATTTTAACTGTCAGTGCGAAGAGAAGACAGAAATGGACAGGAAGGGAATGGTTATGGGTGCACCGAAATGTCAGCCGCAATGAGTGTACGCCATTATGATGGAGAGATGTACAGATAGAGACTGAGACAGAGAGTGAGGCTATGGGGCCTCCCAGGGAAACAGCCGGGCTTTGTCCTGCAGGGTCACAGCGGCTTGGTGGCAGGGGGGAGGCAGCATGCACGGACAAAAACATACAAACACACACACACACACAAATACTCCCTCTCTCACACACACAGCAACGCACACCAGGACGCACAAGGTCACCCAGCAAGCCGGCGGAGCTTCTAGCAGGGGGGGGAAGGGCCGAGTGGGGGTAGGGCCGCTATGCAAGCTCCACAGCCCACGATTAGACCATTGGGATTACACCACAGACGCCGCCTACAATCCAGCACACACTCCTAAAGTCTGCAGGCTCGCCAGCCACTAGACAAAGCAGGGATATCGCCACAGCACAAACAGACACCTCAAGAGACACCAACGCTGCAAGATCACCAGCAGGGAATTTGCAATGACTGAGGTTAGAATTTAACTAGCTCGGACTGAAAGCACAATGTGCTGCAATGTAGTAAACTTCAAGCGGCCCCCTCCCAAGGATGGTCTGTCCTCATTCAAGAGGGCAGCTCGGAGGACGGGGAGGGGGGATGGCCATTCATTCGGTCTCCTTAAGTCTCTACACACAGAAGACAACAGAGGCCTTGCAGCAGCTCATAAACCCTAGTCTAAAAAAAGTCTAAAGCAGTGATGAACAACCTCCTCTGGTCCAAAAATAAACGTGACTAGAAAGACACCTCCTCTTAAGACAGACCTCCCCTCCGTCTCCTCAACGACCGTGCGGACACTTCCCAGACACAATGTGGCATGACATGGAATATACTAGGCATGAACTACCATGCATACCACAGACAAGAAAAAACCTGGCAACAAGAATAAACAAACTAAGGCAAAGTGACCCAACAGGCGCAGCACCTACCTTCATTTAAAAAGTGAAGAGGCTTGCGTAATTCCTAAACTAAACACAGTCATCCTTACACTGACATGCTGCCAGGGCACATTTTCTTAAAACACAGAACATGGAGAAAAGTTGTACTGCATATGACATGTTGACATGCTGGCATGCTTGAAGCTAAACTTGGCTCGGCACCAATGCATGCAAAGACATATAATTAAACATAATCTCTTCCAACACATTGGAGTTCCGATTTCATATAGGAAAGGCTCCTGTTCTGTCCCTTTGGTGACAGTGGATAACCTGCTACCTGCCGGCACCTGTTAATTACAACACAGCTTGTCCAGAATCCCTAACAAGTGGGATCAAGTTAGGATGGCTAGTCTCCACACTACCTGCAGTGACATTTCCAATCGCATTTGCACCAACACACTAATGACCATGCCTCCAATCACATCCTAATCCTTTGGAAACCCTCTCCACTTGTCCGTCGTGGTGCTCCTTACCAGGGTTGTGTGGTTCATTGAGTCTCCATGCTCTCGAGAAAGAGGAGGGGGTTAAAGAACCTGAATTAATCTTTAACAGCCCTGTGATGGTGTGATGGGGGGACGACACTGCGCCCCAGTGGCTCCCAGGCACATGGCCTGAGACAAGGACGTCCCCCACAGAGGAGGGGAGAGGATGGGTCAGCCACACGTCCAAACACAGGACACACCTTCCTTCAGTTTCAATGGCCAGGTTAATGTCAAATAAAACTATAGCATCGTTATATGTGTGCGTGTATATGTGTGTATGTTCGGCAAAACACACACACACACACACACACCAAGCACGTAAACAAAACAAACACACACTCGCAAACAAGTATGCCATGCCTACTAATCAAATATTGCTTCTGGGCTACTCTTATCACAATGCAGCAGGCATTGAGGCAGCCGTAAGTTTTACACACCAGGTTCAGGTACTTTGTTTTCTGGGCCTCACACTGCATCACTTAAAGGGTTAGTTCGGTTTTTTACACTTTGAGCCCCTTTCACAGATTGTCTAAAATGCAGTAGAATGGTTGACACCGACATTTTGACGATTGCTCCTGTCTCGGCTATTCGGGAAATGTAGAATCGCCTCTGCCTGCTTCAAAACAGCAGCCTGACACCATCGAAGTGTCCTTGAGCAAGACACTGAACCCCAAATTGCTCCTGGTGGCAGGTTGGAGCCTTGCATGGTAGTCCCCTCCACTGGTGTGTGGATGTGTGTGTGATTGGGTGAATTCCATATAAGGCGGCACGTGTAGACGCAGCGGCCTCTGGCTCTTCTGACCGTGCGCATCACTGTGGGATAGCTAGAAACGTAATTTCGATTCCTCTGTATGTCCAGTATATGTAGAGAAATTGACAATAAAAGAGACTTAACTTAAAATGGCTATCCTTAAAACAATAGTTTTAAAAAGGTGCTACTCACCTTTCACCTCAAATTCCATTTTCAGTCTTGAAAACTTTTGTTAAAAATATCTATAACCTACTCGCCAGTAAGAGAGCACCACAGATCTTCAGGTAAGACTACTGCTGCGGCAAGCAAAAAGACTACAATTCAATGTAAACAGCTCCCCTTTCCATTTCCGCTGGCGGTGTGAGTCTTCTAATACAAATCTATAGGGCCTATAGGGCAAATAAAACATGAAGGAAACGGTCTTTCGCTACGATACTTGGGTTGGAAAATCAGTGAACACCAATAACCACTCGGTGAGTAGCACCTTTTTAAAACTATTGTTTTAAGGATAGATACAACAAATGCACATTGCTAGCCATTGTGAAGCAGGCAGAGGCGATTCTACATTTCCCGAATAGCCGACACAGGAGCAATCGTCATAATTTTGGTGTCAACCATTCTATTGCATTTTAGACAATCTGTGAAAGGGGCTCAAAGTGTAAAATACCGAACTACCGCTTTAACCTACACTCCTAGTATAGGCTTATATATAGGCATGGCATGGTGACTCAAGGTCACACAGTAGGCTGTCTGACAGAGTGGTTGGTGTCCCTGGTTTAGCCTACATATAACTGTTTTAGCTCTGAAATCAGGTTGGTATCTAGTGGAGTATCATAGCCTGTGCACGAAACAATCCAAAGCCTTTCGACCGTTGGAATAATTTAGGCCTGCTACCTCCACTTGGAAGCAAGATAACCACAATCCATATTCAAGCTGACCCTCTGATTTTATGAGGCTTTCACAACTGATTGCTGTTTTATTGAACTGACTCAGCTAAAAGGCGTCCACTGGAGACTGGATACAGTTCCTGTGTCGCAATAGACCCCATCTGAGTTCCACTGTAAAAAGGCCTTTAAATACTCCACAGGATCTGGGATAAGTGCTGATATCATATCACTACAATTACTTGCTATTGGATGACAGTGGAGGTTCACGGGCAGTGTCAACACAGAAAACTATTATACATCTTTATACTATTCAACAGTCCCACTGAAACCCAATCGCTTGCACAGTGAGTGACTACAAGAATATTACAGCTCATTTCTTCGAGATGAAAGACAGCGCAGGAGATATCACTGACATCGCAAAGGTGGTGGCTATATCGTCTGGGACCCATAGAACGTGAATTATCAATTATTATCAATTAATTACAAGTTATGGACACTTAAAATGATGTCTAACATTCTTCAATATGTTGTTCACACCTCACACTAAGATCTTTACCAACAGACTTTTGCAGAAAACGTATGAATGTCAAAACCTGGTCTTAAAATATGGATTGTTGACTTTGTGGTGCTCTTACTGAAATGAGTGAATAAAGTAAGGAGGAAAGACAACCTGAAACTGAACTTTCGACAGCACATCGTTCACTCGAGCCGTGTGTAACTTGAAATGAAACACCATATTAAGGAACGCTGAAAGCTCAGTGCTGTGTGCTTTTGAGCCCAATTTCACAACACTGCCCTTTGGGTTCCATTATTTCAGCTGATGGCTGACCCAGATGGAGGTTTCACAAGAACTAATTGAACTGAAACATGGAAACATAGAAAGACACAAAGATGCGGCACTGGAAGGACCTCAAGTCACCTCTCTCGGACATTCCTTGTCACTGGTCATACTGTCAAATGACCCCGCTCAGAAGGCCCGGCCAGAGCTGTTTACAACTGAACCAAAAGCAGCCAGCCCCTAATCCGCTTTGTCTCCATCTCACCCACACCCATGCAGCTTCACAAACATCAGTACACACATTAGCAATTCTTTTATTTCTTTGTGTTTATCCTGCTTAGCTTATCTCAGCTCAACATGTGAGTATGTTCTTCCCATCCATCTTCTTTCACCTGTACAGTCTGGTCTCACCTCTTTGTTGGGGAGCTTGTTCCAGAGCCAGCATACAGCTGATTTCTTAATGGGCCATCGGGATCTGACACAGACCAGCATTTCAAAACTCCAGGCAGCCGGTATATATTGGTAAAGTGATGGAGTGGCAGTGAGATTGAACACCATTGCTTCACCTCATGAAGCACTTTGGAAAGTTTCCTTACAGGCAAGTTTATGACAGAGCACTCTATGAACAGACACTGCAGCCAAGTTCAACAGATACCAACGACTCGAAGCGTGCATCCTGTAAAGGTTTCCCCCCCAATGATGGCATCTACAGTGCATCCGTCAGACTCCGCGTCCCCAACAAAGACGTGCGGCTCTGCACTCTCACCCAGCTGCCCCCTATTCTCAGTCCGAGACGGACCGTTCTGGCATGAAAGACACGTGCAAAAACGGGACAGGAGGGCAGCCAACGTTCTCTGGCCCTGGGCTCCTTCCATTCCCTTGCAGCGCTAGATAACCTTACGGTCTTACCAAGGAGAGACAGCCAAGGGGGAGGATGCTTGCATGTTGACAAAACACGCTGGTGCCTGCCATGAGACTATGCTAGTCTTGTGTACAGGTACTCAGGTCAGGCTCATATAGTCTATCCTCTTACGTCGGAAGAGACTTCTGCTTTGTAATCTTGCGTAAGAGCATCTTTATTTGCCCGGGCCTTTATAGACCTATAAACACTTTCTCTCAGTCTACTCAGAAAAAACCCATCATTCTAAACACAACAAATGAGCTTTCCTACCCACAAGGATTATAGGCACACTGGCATGCGCATGTGGACTTGGAAATCAATGAGAGTGTTTTTCAGTCTCGTTCCACTGTGACTTTAACACTCCTTGGATCAGAAAACACACTGTGAAGAGTAAAATGGCCCTAGCTTCTCACTCTGAAAAACAGCTGCGTGGCCCCCGCTAGATTTTCCAGTGCGCCATTACCCTGAGCACAACCCCGACCACCACCACCCCCCACCCATCAGACCTCTCAGCTGCCAAGCCAGGCCAAGCATTTGAGGGGGAGGCATTTCAGACGACACCGCTCGACCCCCTTCATAAGCACAACTCTAGGGAACAGCTTTGTTGCATCATCACAGACAAAGAGCTATGCCCTTGATGCCAGGCAAGACCTTCCATCCTGTTTTTTTCTGAAAAAATGAAGGCCTGGCCTGTTACAGTATAACAATGCATGGTCCCTAGAATGCAGATCACCTAACCTTAATAACCTATAGATTTTCCAGGGGGAGTAGAAACAACTGTGCATATGTGGGCACAGGACATGTAAATCTCAAAGAAGAGAGCTGGTCAGAGTGGTCCTGCTCCTTCTGTCGATAATCCTGTCAGGCTGATCTAACAGCAGGAGGGTTGGCACAGGTGACGAGATCCACAGTCAGGCCACAGTTTGCTGCGGAGAAGAGCAGAGCAGCCAACCTTTGGTGTCAGCTTGGGCCTGAGAACAAACATGTCTTATTACCCCCTTGAGTCCTCAGTGTCACAGTTGCCAGCTGCTTCGAAAGCCATCCTGTTTTGCGTATATTGAGATATAATGTCAAGTACTAGTAGTCAAGTACTGGTAGTGTTATGAAGAGCTGCTTTGGCTTCTCCCGACAGGTGCTTTCTGATTTGAAGGAATGCATTCTTGAGGGTATGCTGCATATTTCAGAAGCTCTCTGAAACAGGCCCAGAAATGAGAGGTTTACATTCTGCATGACAGGCTCACTTCTCTGCAGAGTGATAATGTTACAGCCCGGGTGTACAGAAAGGGTTTTTATGAGCCAGGCAGAAGAGAGACAGCCTGGCCCAGCTGACATGCGCAAAGGGGGGGCAGGGTTCCTCAAACGGACGTGGCAGCAGTTCCCGGAAGGGTCAAACTCTTCACTAGCCCGAGTTGGACCACTGACACCAAATGTTGCCAGGGCCAAACCCTTAGGGTCCAGGGTAAAAGGGCACTAAAGCTGAGGCGATGGCACAGGACCGCAGCGGGTCACTTTTTATCATTAGCTCTCCGACAATCTCTTTAGAGCTGATTAGCATAAGTCTGGGACTGGGGCTCAGTCAATTAGGTCAATGAAGATGTCACAGACAGACGGAGAGAGTGGCTGAGGGCTTGCTGAGGGCTGTGGGGTGCCTGTGTGTGTGTGTGTGTGTGTGTGTGTGTTTGTGTGTTTGTAAGCTCTCTACTAGATCATGTAAAACTGTGGTCATCAATACATCTGTGTTCACACATGAACAAGGACCCCTTTCCATAAAGACTTGCGGTTGACCAGGGCAGCTAACTCAAAATCATCCTGGTTCCCACACCCACAACAGACACATGACTAAGGCACACGTACTGTATGTAGAAAAATAATTAAAAACGCATTGCGAAAAGACTTGGCAGTGTTGAAGATATCTGGAAATAGACTTGGGTAGGATATTATACTACTCTACTACCACACATCTGTGAATGATTTTTTTTGCTAAAGAACTGTTGCTAACCTTCCACAGGAAACGGGCCTGTTTGCGCCTAAAGAAAGCAGCCAGGTGATAAACCCCAAAGAAAGCGGTTGTTAACTCAACCTGAAAATCCTGTTTCAGGAAAAGCAAAACCAGAGAGCCCTCCCCCCATTCCTGCATTTCTGAAGATGGCTTAAAGAAGCCAGGGACCGATTAGAGGTCTCGGGTTCCAAGAATACTTCTACAGATAGGCTAATGCAGTATAACACCTTAACACATAGAAACCAAGTGCATGAAGCCACTAACTTCTGAGAGAATCTCCCGAAAATGTAGCTTGTGTGGTTTAGGAAAGCAGTCTTTATGCCAATGCTAACCTTGATTACCAGCAACAGTGGTGCATGCTTATGCAATTAACCTAAAGGATATATCACAGTCTTAGCTACAGTATGGAATACTACAGCAAAAAATAATAGAGGTTGTTGTCTGTACACATTATCTCAGAAAACGTTCCCTGTCAGTGAACTGTGTGTCAATACCCTCTGAAGCCCTCTAAGAGAGAAGTTGGGAAGCTGTGAGGAAATTACCCAAATTGAAATTCATGGCTGGTTTTCTCATTACTGCACTCAACATTAATCCCCATTAAATTGACAGAGAGTTAGGGTACATCATGGACACTAAAATAAAGCAATGGTTTTTTTTTAAAAGGAAACTCTCTGCAGTCTTCAATTTTTGCCTGAAAGCAAATTTGAAGGGTGCAGATGTGTGAACAAAAATGAAACCTCAACCTCTAAATATCTGGGTCATTCCATTATTCTCTTGCTAGTACCTAACCTAGTGGAGGAAATGAGAAAACCTCACTTCTTCTTCACAGCGCATAGTGTGTCTCAAGTGCTAACACTAAAAGAACAACAGAACACACCATCTATGTGAGATGGCAGTGATTTTTATTTTATTTTTTTAACCTTTCAGTACATCTGATTATCTATCTGGTTGGAGTAAACAACACAACAATCACTGTTGCTTTTGAAGATTAAAAAGAAATCAGACCATATCTCAGCAGCTTTGCCTGAAAGATTTGTCTGGCTGTCAGTGGGCCAAAACCAGAGTTAAAGTTGGACTTTTGAACCGTCTGCAAACTCCACGTCACCATAGCCATGACAATATGAGAGAGAGTTGTCTGTGGCCCAGTTATGTAAGCATGCATGGTTGTCTAGCTGCACATGCATGTCTTTCTCAGATTATTACTGTAAAACATGTAAACCTTGCAGAGAGTATTATGGCTGACTTTATCACTTTCTGCCAAGTTATGCCTGCAGCACTAATACGTCTATAATGTACAAAAGAGGCAGGCTAAAAGGTATTATTCTATAAAACAGAAACATTCATAAATTATACTGAAATAGTTTGTAGATTTTGACCTACAGCACTGACATGTAGCTGTTTAAAGGGCTTAGACAGGGAAGGAAGGAAAGATAGACCCCTAAAAAGATGTTGTGCATGCTTTATGATGTGGTTGTGCCAGCAAATTTTACTCTTCTCTCACAGAGGAAATCTTTGAAGACCCAACATCCCAGGGTCCACTGAAACACCGGGGGCATAAGGCACATGTTTGTCACGGGACATTTTGGAGATTGGGAATGATGGATGGAGTGAGTGCCATGCATAACCGGTTACGACTGTTAAAAATAGGCTTGTTGCTTGCATGCTCAGAGTTTACCAACTTTGCTGTGCTCCTTTTGTCAGTGGAGCTTAGCTTCTTTTTTTTCTTTTGCAAAATTGCTAAGTGTGACTGCTTTACGTCATACCACACTTTTTTGAGAGGCTTGGAGAAGCTGTGGCTTTCATGGCTATTTACAAATTCTCTCTCCATGACACAGCCATTCCACTTTGTGTGAACATTTTGTGTTACAGAGATTCAAAGGGGAATATTGTCCTGGATAAAGCATTTACAACAAAATCAACAGAAGGTGGTTTCCCATTCCAAAGCTCTAAAATAATGTACGCCATAGATCTTAGACTGGACCTGAATGAAGGTGTACACCTGGATTCACAGGTCAGAAGAGTCAGGTTTTAGCAAATTGAGTCAATTTGCAGTGTTCTATGACAAAAAACAAGCATCACAATAAAAATAGTCCTGCAAAATAAAACAAAGACTACAATATGCAGAACCAGTTAAAACCAGTGCATAATGGGGTACAAGGAATCAACCACGACCACCATATTCAGCATCTCTCCCTGCAAAAAGGCAAGACTAGGTGCAGTAAGACAGGAAGACTAACAGCAATACTATTGAGGTGAGCCTGACAGTCTGACAGACAGTCCCTTTGGGGCATGTAGGGAAAAAAAACAGAACCTACTTTTCATTATTCTAGAGGAGCAACTTAACATGCCCAAAGCCCTACAATAGACCTACAAACTCCATATCCTTAACATGAAGGTCAAGAGGACAGAGAATGACACATAGCTTTACTAGGTAAGGTCACTAATTCCACCAGACAGTCTGGACACTGAGAGACAGGTTTGCAGTTATTAACTAAGGTGAATTAATGACAGATTGCAACAGATTTGTTACCTTGATTATCATTAACAGTGTTGCATGCTTTAGGAACCTAGCATAAGGGGCCACCTAAGAAACTGTACATACACAATCCAATAAGTAAGGCCAAGTGTATCAGACTCTGTCAATACTGCCTCACAGCAATTTCTCCCCCATCCCAAGACCTGATCACATCCTTGTAGACCCTAGGGTAATATCCATCAAAGGAATTTAACAACTTTCAATGCAATGAGTAGAGGTTAGAGCTTCATGCAAAATCCAAGTTGTGCTACATCTTATTTCTTTCAGTAATTTCTCTATTTGCTATTTAACTGAAAGTTTACTTCTGCTATACACATAGAGCAAAAACTAACAAATTATATATAGTCTTTAGACCTGTTGACAACTGTCCCTCCTGAAACACAATTGGAAAGCAACGTAAAAATTAGATGACACAACATACTGTAGTAACATAGGGTCTCAGATAAAACAAACCTAAGTAAAAATGACAAAAGGCAACACTGCACAGTTAAGAACAGGATATCGACAAAGCTACATGCGCAGGCGAGCATGCAAAAATAAACTGGACCATAACAATACCCGGAGACACAGTTGCTCTCAAAGTAAGAGGACAGTTTAGAACCTTGGGGTACCCAGTGGATCAAGTCCTCAAGCAGAAACTCAACTTTATTATATTGTTAATCATATCGTAATCCACACTTATTTTAGAATGACATTAGATCTCTTTGTAGCAATGCCACATAGCCTACCATGAAAACACAGTCGGTCAGTGATATCAATAATGCTAACGTTAGTTTACCTTGCACTGGCCAGTCCAGACCGAAGCTGCCATAATCGCCGAGAAACTCGTCAGCCTATGAGACTGTCAAAGCTGTGACCAGGGGGTGGGGGAACAAGAAGGTAAAAAAAATCCCCCAACACACGTCCTGGTTTGTCTCCAATAGCACAACTGCTGTCAAACTCCCTCTCTACCAGCCGCAGTAGGGCAGCAGCAGCGCAGCCCACCGACCGGATGTGACGCCATGAATGACAGACGAGCAGAAGAAACCCCACACCCCCTGACACACCTATAGTTTCAGCGAATAGAAACGCATCTTCTTTCCCTAGAGCAGGACGCCCCCTAACACTGAAGTGACAGCACCTCTTTTTTTCTTTGTCTTTGATTGAATTCATTTACAGCGGAGAATTAAAATGAGTGCTAAGTCCAAATTGTTTCAATATCGGAAAAGTTCACATCATGTGCCAAACATTTCCAGTTTATCATTAGGCCTATTTCGGTTCACCTCACCTCACCTCCCAGTGCAATTCCATAAACTTTTATTTTCAAAATGGGCTTGACCCTATTAATTTGACTGGATCTAACAATGTGATAATTTTATGAGTTTGGGTGATGCTAGATGTTAAATAGTTAGTTTTAATATTGTTTCAATAAGTTAAAAACGAATTTCTATTACATCAGGCAAAACATTTGGATAAGCAGGATGAGCCATTGTAGGCTATTAAAGAGGCCTATCAGGTGCAAATAAAATATTACATTTGTCCAAATTATCAGTAGGCTACTCCTTAGTAATAGGCTATGTCTGCCAAAGTCAATCAGTAGAGCATGTCACAATTGTATATTTCAGGCCACTATAGAGTAAACTGATTTGTTTTTGTATTTTCTAGGAGTAAGCCCAGGCATCCATCCAGAGGACCACGCCGGCCACGCTTCAGTTTCATTCCAGCCACACACACCCCATGACAGGGTCGTGATCGCCTGTGCGCTCGGTGCTCCCTGAGGCCTTGTCATGAGCATCATCAGTTACCAGACGTGCGGATGTGGATTGTGAATCACTGCAGCAGCAACTTCAGAGGCGGACAGAAGTCTGGCGTGCTCTTGTGCTGCAGTCAGCGAACGTGCACCCCAAAAGGAGGTTCGCTCTGAGCCTGAGGCATAGCAAAACATTTCACAACTCAAGGACAACAACCCTGCACATGTCCTCACTGGTACTCTTCGAGCCAAAAATCAGCCCTCAACTTTTAGTATCTATTCTTCTTGGCCACGCTTTTATGGTGAGATGATGTTTCTTCATTTTGCAGATGGGGGAGAAATATGCCTGTAGGGATAAATTAGGCCTACAGGAGCTGTCCACCATATTGTTCTGTAGGAGAGAGGTATTTGCAAGAATCATGATTTTCTAGGAATTTCATAATATGCTCAAAATCCTGTTTCTATATGCATATTGTGTATAATAAGACTTTCTGTATGGAAAGACAGGAGAGAAGGAATGGAAGGACTTGCACTTGGAATAGATACAATGAAATGCCTCCTTTTCAACATTCTTTGTTTTTATAAAGCGTAAATATACACACACCTGCATATTTTTTAAGGTAAAAGTGGTTTGCTTATGCCAGGAGTGTCGGAGCTTTATGATTTTCCTTGGATGGTCATAGTTGTCTATATGCGTGACTACAAACATATAGGTGACAGAAATGCATATTTCTTTGTTTTCCTGGGCATCACAAGTACAATCCTAATATATTCTGACTTCCTCATACTTAATTGGTCGAATTCAATGAACATATTAAGCTGCCAACTATAAACATTTTTAAGCAGGCCACATAACTACAATTCTTTTTAAGCTTTTTGTATTGAAGCGCTGCATCTAGCCCTGGGTTGTATGTTTGACCTCCCTTTTATAAACAAGTGAGAGTAAATAAGAAGAAATAAAACTGCAGAAGTGTTCTGTTATGTATGTTCTATTTTTGTTTTAACTAGAAACTTGGTAAGCCACTTGAGTAATACAGTACAGTCAGCATTTCGGGAAGGGTGATATTTGTCTTTTTGTCATTCCATTTTTTATTGGTGAGAAAAACAGACAAAGCTGCCATTTCCTACCTACATGTAGTAGTAGGATGCAATCATCTGTAGTATGACAGATAGCAGTGACAGATAGTGGTTGAGACTGACCATGTTATATTGTTATAATTTGGAGTCTGAAAGCCAGTCGGTCAACTTCCAGTAAGGGTCTGGCCAAAGGCAAGGTCAGCCATTCTTTGTGGGCCACAATAATTGCATGTTTTTAGGAAAAACATTTCCTTCAGCTCCTAAATATGACTTGAAACACTATGACTTAAGATATTCTATTCTTTCACTTAACCAATTTTGTGCTGAGGTAAAATGAATTCTTTATCTGAATATGAAGTGATGCAGTTTGACAAAATTCGTTCTGTCAGAAAGCATAATTATCCATATTATCCGTTTTTACAAGTTTCTTTTTACATTAACTAATCAGTGTTTTCTTTCAATCCCTTCTAAATAAACAGTTATACATTTGGTGTCAAACTACACTCTCCTCTCTCTAACCACAACAGTAGCCACACACAGCCACTAGGTGGCACTGCCCTCCCCTTCATGAGTTAAACAGTTGCCTGGGGAAGGAACTACCGCTCACTGTGAGACAGACTATAAAAGCGTGAGACTGCTTCCCTGTGACAAGCTAAACACAGCGCCATTGTCTTGCCAGTTTTTAGTATTCCACTCAGCCGCCCCCGTCCATAGGGCCAAGGTCCACGTCAATTCAACTCGACTAATCTTCACAAAGTGAGTGGTGCTTTTAACTCAGCTTGAGCCACGGGAGGATCACTAACAGCAGAACCTTTAATCTCACATTTAACATTCTACAACAACACTGCCACCAACAACAGGTCCCCACACTAGTCTCTTTGTGTGGGTCGTGTCAGAAAAATATTAGCGCTCATAGCGTGCCATGCTAATCTGTGCTCAGATCAGAAAGAGATTCTGTTGGTATCAAGCTGCTGTAGTAAATAGATTATCGGGACATGGGGGCTGCCTTGATTATGTGACTCCCCTGACCCATTTTTCATCATACTTCATTGCATTGTCCTCTTTGACCTGCAATGCCCCAAATTACACAACATTTAGAAGAATTTTGGCCCCCGCTGGGACAGGCATGTGAAATGTCTGGCTATGGCCAAAAAAAAAAGAAGAAAAAAAAAAAAACAGCCACTTCCTTCTCGCTAGTGATTAAAACAGGATTTTCACTCGTTTACAGTGCAAAGGATCAGTCACAAAGACGACTGTTACCTGAGGACACTATAGTGGCAGAAGCAAACACTATACAGTAAATAGATCTACTGTGATGACCCAAAGGGGTTTTGTTCTTTGGACTCCCTTCTTCCACATTTTAAATGTCACACTAACTAAATCATTGTAAAACTGTACAGCCATAATATCAAATGATAGTGTACAGAAATGGTATGAAAAGCAACATGCTTTATATGATCCACACCTAAGATATAGAGAACTATCAAAGAAACTATGTATCTATATTAGGCTTTTAGCACTGTCCCAGGCTGAAGTCTTCTCATCATATCATCCTGTCCATGGCTCTGGCCTTTTCTGGTTCACTGCCACAGCTAAGGTAAGGCTTTCTGTGTTCAGCCTCAGTCAGCTGACATCCTGATTCCCTGGCCTGGTTCACACCGTTGGGCATGCATCGCTTGTCAGACAGGAGGGGCTGGTGCAGGAAACCCTGGAAGCCTTCTGTTCTCGTCTTGTCTGGCCTCTCCGGTCCCACAGGCCATGTAGCCATGCAGTGAACATCGCCTAATGGCCGCGTGCTGCTCGGCGAAGCCCATGTTTTATTTATGCTCTCAGACCTATCTCTCTCTCTCTCTCTCTCTCTCTCTCTCTCTCTCTCTCACTCACACACACACACTCACTCTCTCTCTCTCTTTCACTTTCTCTGTCCTTCGGCAGTTAGCAGAGGCTTCTGACTAAACGACAGGCTATAGGGCCATTAGAATCGATAACACAAAGAGCAAAAGGGAAAAAAGAGCCAACACCAAGGTCTTAAGCAACAATCAATTGGTTTATTCATCCCACATTGAACATGCATGAGCAATTCTTGTGGACCGGCTGCATGGCACTGTGGAAAATGTAATTGAGTGTTTAGTAGTGTGAGGCTAATGCAAGAAATTTGGACTGTCCTACCTGAAGTAATGTCCCCCCACACACATACACTACATGCAATCCCAGGTGAGGGAGCTCTGGAAGCTCTCTTAAGGACAGTCAAACATGGACTTTGCCAGCATCTGGTCTTTCTCTCACCCTGATGGACTTAGATTGCTGTGTGGTCTGGCGCTGTATCGCTGCCCTCCAGGGAAGGCAGTAGGTTGTATAGTTATCTCCTGATGGGGCAAAATCACTACCCTGAAACCACACAACCTACTACCTCACCCTGTGCGAACATCATTGGCTGCCATCAGGAGAGGAAGTACCAGTGAGTAGCAAATGGCTATTATGGAGACGGAAGAGGGAAAAGCCCGGCTCTTCCCCTACGGTCACACAGGCCACACGGCAGGGCGGACGATTGAACATTCCTTCATTGTGGTTACCAGGTCACAGAACTAAACAAGCCAAACATGCTTACACCCATTGAAAATGAATTGGCACTGGTTGCCTTGTCTCTCTCTTGAACAAGGCATTACTGTGGAATAAAGTTTATACTGTCTCAACATTTGACACTGACCAGACAGTTACTGTGCAAAGGTAAATAGCAGATATATAGTATGTGGTGGACTCACAACTCAGCTTTACTATTTGCAAAAATAGATAACATTTCATTTCATGTACAAACATTTAGTATAAACACTTGAGTATTCAAGTGGATTTGTGTGCTGGGAAGAAGGTTCGGTCCATTTCTGAAGACATTACAGCCACTTCAGGAAAGACAGTAAGTTGTATAGTTATCTGACAGGAAGGGTATGACCCTAAAACTATACAACCTACTACCTCACCCCAAAGGACAGTCTTTGTTCCAGGTATTCTCAGTCCAGTGTCTAGGTAGACAGCTTCAGCCAGCTTCAGTTAAACTAAATTATATAATGTCAGAGTAAAAAAACATAAACATTCACCTGACACGCTCCCACCTTTCCTCTAGATGAGCATAGATGTGTACAGCTCCTGTAGGAGAGAGTAATTGATGGAGTCAATGCTGGTGAAATGAAAGCAGACACTAATGCAGATGTCTACAGAATACATTTCTACATGACATTTATTGACTTGCAACCACTAATAATGCTAAGCATATCATTCAACATTACAAATAATAATAATAATATGTGAAGTCCACTATTAGTAAAAACAACACATTTTCTCATTACATATATATATATATATATATATATATATATATATATATATATCATTATGATGACTGATTTCAGAAATACAAAAAAACACAAATATACATTCAATGTGAAATATGTTCAACATGTCATAGAGGACCTAACATTTCCCCAAAATAGAATAAAAATGGCACAGTTTACTGGAAAATCTGTTTTTACATCAGTTTCCAAATATAAAAAAAAAAGTCACATCCAACAACATATAGCCTACCCCCCCCCCCCCCCCCCCCCCTCCAGACGCTGTAAGGAAGTAGTTCATGGAGGACACATTAATACCCAAATCACGCTTCCTGTGTGCCACATTACGCTAAATTGCATCTCAGTGCCCCATGTGCAACGAGCATTATTGCCTCTGCTAATGCCTCTCACCTGTTCTGCTCTTCTGCGTGCCAGGGGGGAGTAAACGCTCACAGATCACTCGCCTCCTCTCCTTTCCAGATGCCCTTCCCATCCCCAGCAGACACTTTCCTCTGCGCACAACACTCCTCACTTTGCCCTGGGACACAGTGTCTGTAACGGGAAATGACAAAAGAGTTGGGTTATAATAACATGCAGTTCGGTAGAGTTTGCGCATGGATCACAGGGGCCCAGAAAACAGACATCGGTGTTCAAACCTTGCTGTGTTAACCATGTTGGCGAGATCTCTGGTACAAAACAAGGTATTGTTTCATTGGCCACCACTCTTGGAGTAGCTGTGTATTTTTAATGTTTTCTGGAATTCTGACATGTGGTCTGCAATTAGAATGTGCTCATTACTGAAGCCCAGGACTAGTTATAGTGTCCTATAATAACTATAGTGTGATGTGCCTGGTATGGTCTGGTGCCAGAGTGGCAATTCATTACTCTGTTTTCCTCAGCTCTCTGCTCATTTGTAACTTTTCACCAGCTCTCTCCACATTACGGTAAGGCATTCAGTGAGCGCTGCTTTAGCTGATGTCTGTCGCTAATGCAAACTGTATAAATGGCAAGCACCGCAGCAGCTAGCCCACAGGAGCTTACGCAATCTGACAGCCCTCTTCTCTGGGTGTCCAGTTGACACCTGGTCTCTGATTGGGCGAGCACTTATTCCTTTCTAAGCGCAGCATCTGCTACTGATATCACTTGCCGCCTATCTCAGCCAGTCGTGGGGCAGGTCAGAATCCCTCGTCCAATGGCTGCCTTGGCTATTGGCCTGGAGTCCGGCCTACTTACAGCACACAATGCATCTTCGGGCAAGGATTTGCCAGCTGGACACATTTCTCACTGCCTCATCTCCAATGTATTCAAGCAGAATAGGTCAATTAAAAAAAGATAAAATATATGTATAATAAAAACACAATGAAGTAGCCTTTACCTAGCTATTTTACTAATGAGCAAAACTTTGATTAGCCGTTCATTTGGGTTTTGATGTCTACTTTCTAAGGCATAAGAGAGTATTACAATGTATGTGAAAGTAGGTCAGTTGTTTCATGTTAATATCTTGGTCAGTAAAATATTAAAGTGCAGTTGAACTGGTTGACATGGGTGAATGGGTGAAAAATTACAGGCTGCTTACAGTAGGGCTTTTTCGCATAGGCAGACCAAGAACAGCAGCTTCGTTAGCTCCACCTTAGTACAAAGCCTCCCCAATGACCCCCGACCCATACACACACACACCCTGAGGTGCGAATGGCTCCCAGTGCGCTGCTATGGCACCATTCCCTTTGCCCCCTGGCCGTGTCATCAGTGGTGGCTGGCAGGCTCCGGAGGAGGCCAGAGGGGAGTGCAGACAGGAGGAATCCAGACAGACGCACGACGGTCGTGCTTAAATAGAGAGGCATGCCTCCTTTTAGTCCCCCCATGTTAGCAGAGGAGGCATGGATGGCTGGCTATTTATACCCAGGGCCCGAGTGGGTGAACAGGTCCTGTTACACGTGTGAGGAGACGGCTGGGGCAGGCGAAGGGGGTATTCTGGTCAAAGTCAGACGGTGTGACCTCCCAACGACCTCTGGGGCTGATGGGGGGCCTTCATGGGGGATTACAGTGTGTGTGCTGCAGAGGGGAGAGCAGTGAAGTTCCACTGCCTCACATACACACACACAAACATTCACACACATGTGTACACACACAAGCTCACTTGGAGTCAGTTACAGTCATAGAATGCATATGATCAGATTTTAACAATGCATGAAGTAAATGTGTGTGTGTACATTTATCCACAACCTAAATCACATGGCAACTACAATGCACATACTAAAAAAAAAACTACATCCACATAAATACATATCAAAGGCTGACCCTATCCAGCAAACCAGAACAGGTGTCCAGCTTCCACGTAGCCAGGTGATATTCAATCAGCACCATCTTTAGAGAAGAAAAATGACTCCAGTGCTGGCTGCAGCAGAGTGGATACAGTACTGTAAAACACCCGCTGAGGTGAGCCTAAACGACTGACTCCTCTCTCTCTCACACACACACATACAAATACACACATAAAAACACAACCTCAACACACCCACAAAACACTACTGGACATGCACACAGACGATCTGTAATCACTTTTGCTATACGCTAATTAATATTCCTTTAATGCTCTCTGAAAACTCGTTGGGGCTGTGAGGAGAGCCGAGTGCTGTGGTTGAATGCCTACTAATCCGCTGTGCAATCGACCTCCCTTCCCAACTGGCCCTGGATGGCCGATCTCGGACCCTTTAATTGACACTTGCTAGCTTGATGGCCGTCGGCAGTTCATGCTAAAGTAAATATGTCAAGATCAATAGCACTCTGGTTGCAGGTCTCTGCGGAGCACAGATGGACAGAAGTGCCTCCGATAAAGGGATTATTTCAGGCCAGAGAGGGCTGAAGGGTGGTGGGGGGGGGGGGGTGAGTGGTGTGAGCGGGGTGAGCAGCGAGCAAAAATCCAAAGATAGAAAGACATCCAGCGCATGTGAAATCACTCTTCAACATCAAGTATCATCCTCTCTGCTCAAATTATGATTTGATGAGGCAGGCTAATTGGTAGTCATGGTGAACCAAGCGACCAAAAAAAAAAAACATCCAAACTAAGAAAATATAAAAAATATATTGCTTGTAAATAAATGCATGCAAGCATATAGATATATACACTAGGTGACAATAAATCAATAAATACATGATAAATATAAGACCAACTCTTATGGTTGTCATTAGAGGCTAAAGTTATTCTCTTCATTTACATACATAAGAAACGCATAAGAAATATAAAGAATATTTGGTAACACTTTTTATGATGAAGTTTATTTTAAGCATTAAAACTCTATGAATGCATTTATAATTATGAATTTATGAATACAGGGTTCATAGTGTTAATATTTAATAGAAGAGTCCATTTTTTTTTTAAATATAAATGCTTATATAAAATGAGCGGTTAACCTATAGTCTAAAAGCTCATTTATAAAATGGAAAAAATGTAGGAGATGGTTTACTTCTGACTGACTTTGACAAGAGACCACAGAGCCAAGTGGAAGACAACCAGACACTGAAAACAAGCCAATTTTCCCATACAAATGCATTCAAAATCTTATCTAGATTCTTCCATACTCAACTTTTACCCTTTAAACCTATAAAAAACTTGTGCACTCAACTTACAATGAGCAAACTCCTCTTGAGATCACTTAAAGGACAGTTAGTGCTTAAGGACATTGTTTTCCACAAGTGGCCACATTTTTAATTTTCAATAGCGACAGCCGAGCCAAACTCGTATACCTCGCTGAAGCTTGGCGACAAGCACCGCAATTTCCCCTCATCAGTAGCACAAAAGATGGGGAGAGCAGGCCGTTCAGACTTCAGTGCAGTTCTGTCGGGTTTAGAGAAAATGTGTCAAACGGGCGCCAATGCAGCGTGATGTATGACTACCGTATCGCAGCTGCATCCTGTTGGGAGGTGTTCCATGAGCAAGCTTGCACAGTGTGGCCCCCCCGTACGGTGCGTTCATGTTGAATTCTGGCACTGACCGACTGGCAAACAGTTTGAGCTTTGAGCTGTGGATGCCAAAACAGCCTGGGTGGAGGCAGGCAGGCAGGCAGGTGGGTGGACCGTTGGTCACGCCAAAACACAAAGACATTTGTGCGAGAGCACAGCTCTGCCATGACCTGGAAGGCCCAGCTGATTGAATCAAGTCATCAGTTCTGACATATTCGGCTGACCCCCCACCCCTCTTCAGCCCGTCAGTGCTCTGACTGTGGCCCCTCCACCCAGTGCCATCGGAGGGCCCTCGCACTGAGGACACAGAGGAGCATCTGTTGCTAGGGGCTATTTATAGGAGGAGCAGGGCTGGATGCATAGCTCTACTATCTCTGAAAAACTCAGCTGGAGGAATGGCAACCTTGAGTAGCACATTAGCAGCTGGGGGAGCTGACTCACCTGTCACCTTGGGGTTGGGGAGTAGGGGGGAGGGGGTGGCCAATGCCCTCCATGCACTTCATGTGAATGTAAAATGTAATGTAAAATGTGCCATGCACAGGCAGAGCTATCTAAGAGTCTGGTACATCGAAAGAACAAGCTAAAACAAAAATCACAGGGCTTGTGTTTTCATTCCAAAATGGTATCGTGACTGGACACATTTTACTTGAAAACGCAGAGTGCGCAGCGAGAACACGCTGGTCTCTCTCTGCCAGGGTGCCCTGTGAGAGTGTTTCGGGAGAGCAAAGTGACCACACTGTGCTGCCATCTGCTCTGGAGAACCATGAGCAAACGGCGACCCGCAGGACACCAGCCCAACAATATCACTTCCAAAAGGCCCGCACTGGAAAATGTTTTGCTTGCGCTGGTCTCATAGTGGATGACATGGAAATAACTGGGTAATGGCACCTCTTATGCACTGTCATTCATAATTCATTCCGGCTAAAACACCATGGGCACAGCATTTTCTGTGCCTTGCTGGAGAGCTGTGGCGTTAGTGAAAAGAGCGCGGCTGAAGGCTAGACCACAGAAAGCAGAGTCTGCCGAAGCACAGAAAGTAGAGCTGGCCGAAAACGGCAAGCTAAAGAGACTAGTTCGAACAAGGTTTTTTTGCATTTAAGTAGGGGCCCATTACTAATATGGATAAACCTGGACCGTTTTCAGAGTCAAACTCAAACAGCAATTATCTGCAATGCATCACTGAAATAGGCAAAAGGGTATATTCAGACTAAGTCACTCACAACTACCTATCTTGGCAGCTAACAACCCTTTCACCTTCAATCTTGCACTGTACTTGTTTCTTTAAACCGCCCTTGAAATATGTCCACATTTTCTGGCTTAACTCCTGCCATTCTTACACTGCAGAGCACTACGTAGCTTTTCACAAGCTAATCTCTCTGAAGACAGCAGGTCTGCTGGGTTTCCAGGCCCCCCTGTTGCTATGGCCTAGCAGTGGCAATGGCGTGCTCCACACCCCTGTACCCTGCTCTTTTTTGGGATCTATAAGCCATATGCCTGGGTAATCAAATGCTTGGCGCAGACCTTGCGGCCGCTGAGGATGAAGGGGCAGGGCAGCGAGGCCTGGGGGTTCTTCTGCACTGTAAGCAGGTTAGGTTACCGGCCAGACTGCCAGGGGGAGCCGGGGGGCAGCGTGTGCACGGTGGCTGCCGGTTGGGGAGTAGTGGGGTAGGGGTTGGGGCACTGCTGGGAGGTGGAGGGGGTGCTCAGGTCTGTCCAGCCCCTAGGCCCTGCCAGCACATTTTGCGCCAGTGGAAAAGAACAGTTTGTGGCTCCCAACCAAGGTCAGCTCTTTGAGACGAGCATGTGGGAACGGGCCAGGGCACCGCAAAGCCCAGGTTTTCTTTTTTTTCCTTTTTTTTTTTTTTAATATGCAGTCAGTCAGCAACAATTAAGGCCCTCAACAACATAGACCAGATCCTACAGTTTGATCACCTTTTATTACTCTCTGCACTCTTTAACTCCCAGCTTGCCTCGTTTTTTCCCCAGAGCCCAGCTCTTATTTTCACTAAACTTGCCTTCTTCTCACCCAGCTACCTGACAGGTCTGACAAAGACACACAAAATGGAGGCTCAGAGCCCCTCATAGATGAGCTGAGGCAAATCAGCACAGTCTTGGGGCTGGCTGTGGAAAGCGTTCAACAGCTCCAACATCCAGTCACTTTTCATATACTGTATTTCACATATTACGCCAAAGTAGTTTCAATGAACTGAGAGAAAGAGTGAGCATTCGTCATTTCCACAAAATATTAGGCAAGACAGCTCAATGTGGTTATGGCAGTTTGCACTCTCTCTACAGTACACCATTCTTAAAGTAATAAATAGAAAGAAACAAATCTCACTAATCTGTTGGCTGAGACTGTTGGTCTGTTTTTAATACAGGTAGAACTCAAAAGGAACTACCTAGCCTATTCACAGGTGCATTTAAGACAGATAAAAAGCGAATTACAATGAGGTGACAATATTTAACACAGTAGTAGGAGTGACACATAAAATCACGCTCATGGACATGCTGCTAAATCCAATATCAGATTGGCAGTGATAATTCTTGGCTGCTAGCCCAAGGCCTTGGTCCAATCACTAAATTACAGTTGTGTTGACTGACACAACTGGCATTCTTTTGTGTGTGATATTATTGAGGGAACAACACTTCATTTGATAAAAGCCACTGCAGCAGCTACAAGCATTCAACTACAACAAAATCAACTACATTCTTCTTTGACTACTAAAAGCAAATATATATATATATATATATATATATATATATAGTTTACAGAATAATGACCGATCAGACCTTTAGCATTAGATCATTTCCTCGCGTCTGGTAGCAGTTTTATTTTTTGGCAACACAATCTTGTAACAGCAAACAGCATTCAGTGCTTTCAAACACAACTACCAGGACTAAATCACTTCTCTCAAACACACAGGAAGAAAATTAAAATGTCCATCATGCCTCTACTTACTGCAACAGCCCCTTTACTGTTAGGGGGAAACATCATAATCAATTGCGCAAGCCCGCCTGGAGAAGAACGAGAAAAATGAGAGTCGAGAGAGAGAGAGAGAGAGAGAGAGAGAGAGAGGGAGGGAAAGAGAGACAGACCGAGAAGGATGGAAAGAACTGGAGGGCTCTACTGCACCCTGTTTACTGATCACCTTGCTCTGCCGCCTCGCTTCGCCTCACAAGGAAACTCGTTAGAGGAGCATTCAGGGCACCACGCCTCTCCGAGTTCCAAACCCTGCCACTGCACACTCAGCACCTGACATCAAAACAAACTCACTGTCCTTATGTGTGTGTGTGTGTGTGTGTGTGTGTGTGTGTGTGTGTAAGTATTTCTGTGCATGTGCATGTCTGTAGATGTCTATAATGGTGTATGTGCATGTGTCTGTGTGTGTGTGTGTGTGTCTATGTGTGTGACTAGACAGCGACTAGAGATGGAGAGAGCGAAAGAGAGAAAGTCCATGCATTTAGAGTGTACAGTGTGTGTGTCTGTGTGTGCTTGTCTTTGCATATTACATGCAGGAGCGGGTGACTCAATGGGTGCATGGATGGTTAATCATCATTAGTCTTTCTGATTGGCTATGTCCACAATTGCAGCATTAGGAGACGTGAAGGGCCCGAGGAGGGCACCAATTACCAATCCCCTATTTAACACTTGTTCTGAAGGGTGTTAATTCTGCACAAGGACACTAATTGCAGCCCAGTGGCTGGCCGCTGCAGCGCGGCTGGTTTTATATATAGTTTTTGACATTTACATTACAGTAGTAGAAGCTGGCTAGGTGCCAGTGTGTTTGCACAGTAAGTGGGTCCTGACTTAGGAAGCTATTTCTATGTAATGTACGTCGGTGAAGATTCTCATTCATCCAAGTCATGGTAGTCAATGTGTTCAGTATAGGCAAATGGCCTCTTTTTTAAGGAAAATAACACCAGTTGCCTGTATGGAATATTTTCACCACCACTTCAATGTCCCAAAGAGTATTTGGGATTTGGTTTTTATTTTATTGTCTCATGAGACAAGCTTGGCATAACTACAGTCAAACTCAAGCTACTGATTTTATTCAGCTCTTGCTTATATTTTTACACTTCTGCCACAAGCTGGGCAAGCTGGGGACACTATAAAATATCACTGCACAAGGGATAGTTTTGTTACAAATTGCATAATTTTGACAAAAATGTTTAAGAATGATGAGTTCTTGAGGTATAAATAATAAGCTGACTAATAGACCTACCCCTAAAAAATTGTGACCATTACAAAATTGTCACGACCACACCCTCACCACGTGTGAAAGCCAATGACTTTTTGACCTAATGAATGTGAAAATGAGGCTAACCAAAACCTGAGTCATTTCCGCCCAGCTGCCTACAGCTCATTACTAACATCCTGTCACATTAGTGAGACGCAATAGTCCCCCATGCCTCAGCCTTCTGACCTATCGGACCAGGAACACTGCCCTGTCTTCCGCCCCCCTCATGGGCCAAGCGCACAGTCTAGGCTTTATGGACCTGCCCTTCCTCAATGCATATCAAAGTCCTCCTTAGCACAAAATGGCTTACCAAAACCTTGGTGCCCGTCCATGCCTTGCAATTTTTTTTAGACCTTTGTCTTTTCACCTTGTTCCTCCATTCTAACTGTTGTCTTATTTCACTCTATTCTGTACTCTTCACATTTTACAGACTTTTCAAACTTGGAGCTTCTGCTGAGTGACATTAATTATTATCAAAAAATGTTGACTGTGCAGTTAACAAAGTCACATTTGTCTTCAGATCACTTAATCGGATTTTGACAGCAGCTATAAGTCCTAGGAATTGACTTTCTTGTCACGCAAGACAGGTGTCTAATCCAAGGCAGCAATGCTCTACGCTCCATACTCTCTAACGAATGTAAGCTTTTAAGCGGACAACAGGTAGAGGTGGCATGTGTCACCTGATTTTGATTCATAATTATTCTCATCTATTTAATCCTATACCAAATAATTATTTCTTCCAATAATTTGATGCCCACCATTATACAGGTACATATTTCCAGGAGAATGCCTAGATTATTTCATGTTTCTTGCATTGTCCTTATTATGTGATTTAAAGACCAAAGTACAGACAAAGTTAAGATCTTGTATTAGTGGCTGTGGATGATGCAATGTGACTGACTCATCACCTTCCCAAATTCACCTTTCCACTTGTCCTGTCCTTTCCATGGAATACTTTTGTTCTACTTGAAAGACAGGCTTGCTCTATTTTTTGTTTCACCTACCCAGGATTATGTACAAAGGCTAGTTTTATTGTGTAATTACAGATTAGACTTGCTAATTGAACCTAGATATTTGGTCAAAAATCATGTTTTAAAAAAGTGTTGCAAATTAGAAATGATTTAGAAATTCTTACGCTACTCTTAATGTCAGGAACAAGGAGAGGGTGCTCTGCAGCTAAAAAGCAACTACATCATCAACAGAAGGGTCCTCTGATCCAATATTATGTCATTATTAGCAAGCACAGTGCTCCGCTTGAGCCAAGCTGCTTTTCATGGATAAATGGCGTCCCAGCTGATATCCCGATAAATGTGCACAGAATGAAAGGGCCCACAATTCTCAGTGGTCAGCAGCTTGGAGCTGATGGCTTCCATGTGTGGGAGAGCCCTGCATATGCTCCACTGCTCCAGCTCAAACACTCATTTCACCCAGGGACGGGGGCCGGAGAGGGAGAGGGAAAAAGAGAGGGGAAAAATGAGGAGAGAGAAAGAGAGATCGCTACACCCAACCATTACAGTACTTACAGAGTTGTCTCTTTCCACGAGGGCAAATCATATAAGTATAACGAAATGAGCTACTAAAACCTCATCCCTCTATTAAACTTTAGCTCCCACCCAATCCTTTGGCGTCCCTGCTTGTCCCCAGCTATGTTTAAATCAGAACAACCATTGTGAGTATTTTATTTGTTGACCTGCAACACTAACTTTACATTTGGTATTTACATTGCAAAAATAATCCTATGGGATGTTACACAAGTAACAGACCATAAATGCTATCCTGAGTATGATCAACTATAATCCACTTTACTGTCTAGTTTGTTTGTAGTGTATGTAATGGTGCACACTATGAGACACTATTTTCTACAAACCATATTTTGTACTAAATCTCTATATTGTGTGTGTGTGTGTGTATGTGTGTGTGTCTGTGTGTGAGAGAGAGATCAAGAGAGAGCAAGAGAGCGTGTGAGAGAGGGAGAGAGAGAAAGAGAGAGAGACAGAGAAAGAAAGGGAGAAAGAGGGCAAATAAGTTTGATCAACGGGTCAATCAAATTGCTTGGCTGGAACTTCACTGGGTGTGGGGGTGATTACATTTTAAAGCTCAAACAAGTTCCAACAATGTTTCTGACATGTAGCGTTATAGTGGCAGAGCACAATTATCTTTATATTACAGTCATTGCTTTGACATTTCATATACATTTCTTCTGTGGATGCATGTCACATAACCAGTCATTAGATTTTTTTTGGGAGTGAATTGGTGCGTTACTGCTCACACACTACCTTATCGATTCAAAAACACCTTCAAAACCAATGGCCTTACTGCACTTCCCAAAGAGGCCTTCAGCTAAAGACATTTAATGACTTTCCCCACAAACACAACATTAATCACCTGATTGTGAATGTGCACCCGTCATCTTTGGCGCTGTATCCTCTTTTGTCCTATGACACTGCATCACTCCACCAGGTTTCTCTGGAAATAGCTGAAAATCTGAGGTCCTCCGTCATCCTGGGAAAAGAAGGACATAGAAGGTGCAAATGCAACGGGGTTCATGAGCTTGTGTTACGCCACATTTTATGTTAGCTTTATAACACCTTCATAATGCTACCGACAGTGCACTCTTTTAGGATATATTAACACCTAAAAAGGCTTCATATATGTTCAACAGATAGATCAACCTGGAGTCAATGCATGCGGAATTAATCATTTTAATATTTTTGAACCTTAACAATATATATATATATATATATATATATATATATATATATAT
>JAGFZM010000010.1:1772455-1792659 GCA_017657215.1 Limnothrissa miodon | reverse complement strand
TGTGTGTGTGTGTGTGTGTGTGTGTGTGTGTGTGTGTGTGTGTGTGTGTGTGTGTGTGTGTGTGTGTGTGTGTGTGTGTGTGTGTGTGTGTATGTGTGTATGCATACCCTTGTGGTTGTGAGGTGGGTGCATATCCATATATGAGCATTTATGCATTATATGTTGTCTGTGTGCGTCAGTGTATGAATGCGGTATTTGTGTATATTAATACTTCATAGTGGCAAATAGGTACGTATATGTGTGTGTGTGTGTGTGTGTGTGTGTGTGTGTGTGTGTTCCCGCGCATATGTGAGGGTGTGTCTCCACACCACACCTCCTCTGCGCAGAATTGCAGCATTGCGAACACGCCTCTCCATGAGAGGGTGGTGGTGGGGGTGTGATGGGCTTGGGGGACAGGAACCTCCCTTCGATCAGGCCATCTGCCTGAGCCTGGGTGCCACCACACACCTCGGGAGCAGCAATGCCCCTCCTGGGTAGGGTGCAGGGCCCAAGGTGCCTAAAATGCCCTGTCAGCTGAACGCTTGGTTCAGCCCAGAGGTAAGCTCCGCAAGGGTGCAACGTTACGCCGAAAGTGTGCACGCTCCCGGTACCAGCGAGCCAAACAAACTCTGTGCAGTGCAATCTTTAGCACGAGCTCTCGGGAGGGGAAAAACAGAAGCAATTGTCTGTGTCCTACTTCGCTGCTACATACTGGTGATAAAATGTGATTCAAATCCACTGGTGCTAAAATGTGCTCATTTGCCCGACCTTCTCCATTGCATGTCCCGTTTCATTCAAAAATTGATCAATGAAATTACATATGAGCAATTTCGCCGGGAACTATTTATGTATTTAGGTCTGTTTGGTAAGAAGAGACAAAAGAGACAAAACACATATCCTCATGGACAATTTGGCCAGTCTCTGAATTAGAATGCAAAACCCCAACTGATCCATTCTAACTGTGTTGGAGGTCATATCTACAATGCAGTTTTATATTCTGAGATCAAGAAATTGTGCGAAAACGAAAAAATATGTTGCTTGCACAGAGATTTGTGCGTAAATTCTAATAAATTTAAGGAAATTGTTGTAAAACGAACCACTAAATAATATATTAACAAATAAATAATAGTGACATGCTAACAATGACATAATTGGGAATTTTCCCGAAATGGATTTGCACTTTTCCTCTTCCTAAGAAATGCAGAAACAAGGTTTAAGGTATTGCTGCTGCAGCTTACTGAAGAGCCTTGCTCCGAACTGGAGCCCTACTCGAAATATCTCCAATGGACAGGCAATGAGTGCAGAGGAATGTAAGCTGTGCAAGATCCTAGAGCTGTTTGTGTGCATTCACTAGGCATCAACTGTAAAGTGCATACACATCTCTAGAAATACAACATCATTACACAGCGAAATGCACGCACGGCCTTTTCGCCTTTATTTTAGCGTTATTAAATCAGACTTATTTATGAGAGAAACTTGTGCAGTATTAAAAACAAAGCTGTGCAGAACCACAACATGCATAAAATAAATTATAGACAGCAAAGAAAAGTTATGGTTATGTTCGAAAAAAAAATGATAGGTAATGGAACACAGAATATTTCGAGCACACCAAACCAACATGCAAGAATTTGATTTCTCAGTCTATCAAATATTCGTTGATCGAGTAGATGTAGGAGCAAGAATAAAAGACGCATTTGTTGGGAATGCTTTAGGGAATGCATAGGGAACAATTTCCTCCGCAAAATGGCGCACGTATATAAGCTCAATATCGAACATGTACGACATGCGCTTGCAAAATCAAAAAAAAAAAAAACACCCACCCAACTTCACGATTCGCCACATCAAATCAATCTTGGTTAAAAACTACAACCAAAGGCTGAACAAAATGCATATACACACATAAGGCAAAGTACAACTTACCCGAATATAATGATTGCGACGGAAGGCTCCTAAAGTCCAGCTCTTGGTAGGTGAAATCGGTGAAGGCCTGGCTCGTGTTCAGGCTCTGCGCTTTTTTCCCCCTTCCCTCCGCCACACACTGCAGCTCTGAGGGGGAAAGAGAGGGCGATGAGCTTGGCTGCCACAGAAAGCTGAGCGAGGCAGCTCAGCTCGGCTCGACTTGACTCAGTTACAGCGAGCGGACTGGGACCAGCGCCGGCAGGCCCCGAGAATCCCGCATTTGTCCCCCTTCCTCTCCTCCCCTCCCCTCTTTTTCCTCCCCTCCTACCCAGTCACGGCAGCACCCAGCACTCAGCCCCATGAGCCACACGCTCCCCATGATGGCTTCCCTGCCTTCTGACTAGTCTGCCTGCCTGCCTGTTTACGCTGCCAGGCCCTGAGGGACTGGCTGGCTGAGCGGTTAGCTGGCGGGCAGGAGGGCGACCGGGCGGGCGGGCGCTGGGGCTGGGCGGGCAGTCTGGCTGGCTGGGACGGCAACAATAGGAGGCCATGAGAATGTCTGGAAGGTGTGAGCTGAGTCTGTCTGCCAGTTAACATGTTTGAATGGACGAATGTTAGCAAACAGACGAGCAGCACGCCTGATGCATGCAAATAGCATAGTCAGTCCAGCTCAGCCCTGGCTTAGGCTCATGAATAATTTAGCAGACTGAAAGAGGACCCCCCCTCCCTCCCAAACACACAGACACACACCCTACCTTACTCAGCCCCCAGCCACCCCCCCACAGCACCCCCAGGCAGCCCCATTACTTTCTCTCACTACTGTCTCTCCTCCATGCTGAAATGCCTTTACTACTGGGAGCCAGATCTACCTCTTCCAACAGGGCCACGGTACTGAACATGTAGCAGGATAGAAACAACGAGGAAGGAAGCACACGCACAAACACACACACACACACACACACACACACACACAGACAGACAGACAGGCTTCCATAAAACACACATGCTCACATGAGTCTGTGAAACCTCTCTTAATTCATTCTGTGTGCTATCCTTTGCTTTGGCCTCTTTCTTCTGTCTTTTGTGCAGAATTGGCACCTGTCCCAGAAAGAGCTTCAGCACAGCAAAGCGGTGTCTCAGGGCAAAATGAGAAAGAGAGAGAGAGAAAGAGAGAGCAAGAGAGAGAGAGGGAGCGAAGGGAAAGACAGAAAGCAAAGGAGGAGGGAAGCACAACACTTCCAAACGTGTCGCTGGCACTCACAAAAGGCACGTCTTTTAACTCGCAGATGTGCGCCCTGCACACTGAGACAGAAACTCTTCCCATCCTTGGTGGAGCGAGACAAAAGGGAGAAGAAGCGCGAAGCAGCCCGGAGTTAGCTCTCAGGAGCCTGGGCCGGGAGGCCGCCGATGGGGGCACAGCACGGTCCAGGTGGCGGAACCTCCGAATGCCATCATGCAGCACCACGGAAAAACCACAGTTAAATCACCTCAAAAAAACAAACAAAAATCAACACAACCAAAAAAGAGATAAACACAAAACACAAGCACGGATGTGTGAAAAATAATTTTGAGCGCAAAAAATCGCCGCCTGTGTGTGCCAAGAACGTGAAAAAACACGCTGCGAACATGCATCGGAGATGATAACGAAAATGAGCCGTGAAAAAAATCCCAACCGTCGAATCTTGGCGCGCGAATGTCACGAAAATGGCCCACAAAAAGCAAGTTGTTAGCAGGTTTGTGCGGGCTGCTATGCAGAGAGCTGCAGCCAGAGGGTTAAATCCAGTTAGTAGTAAAGAAACCCTCCCTCTCTGGCATGGCCGGGTGGAGGGGAGGCCCTTTCTGTAGAAATAGCAGCAGATTTTTTTTCTCTCTCTCTCTCTCCCTCTCCCGCTCTCCCTCTCTTTCGCTCGCGCACTCTTTTTTTTCCTGCAGAGCTCCAGTCTCCCCCTTATGAGCGGCTGGGGTAGGGAGAAGGGAAAGAGCGACTGGAGGGAGGAAGACAGAGAGCCCAGAAGTAGAAGAAACAGAAACAAGAGAGAGAAAGAGAGAGAGCGAGAACGCGAGAAGGAGCGAGAAAGACTGCGCGGAGACTTAGGAAAAGCAGGACAGGGAGAGACAGAGAGAGAGAGAGAGACAGAATAGAGAGAACGAGTGTGGAGGGCTAATGATGAAATAGGAGTGATCCGCTTCCTCATCATACGTCCCACATGGCTTTGCACTTGAGGGAGAGAGAGAGAGAGAGAGAGAGAGAAAGAGAGAGAGACAGAGAGGGAGGGAGTGGGAGGGAGTAAAAAGCAGGAGAGAGGGTGGGAGGGCGTAAAGCAATGAGGCCGTGAGGGCGGGAGAGAGGAGGAAGTGTAGGGGGTGGGGGGGAGTGACACAGAATACCCTCCTCCTTCCCCCCACCGCGCAGACTCAGTGGTCTCTCTCACGCCATTCTAGCACACTACACCTTCATAATCCGAGACAGAGAAAAAGATAAAGAAAGAGTGAGAGAGAGTGAGAGAGAGAGAGAATGTGAGAGAGATAGAGAGAAAAAAACTTCCAGTGAAGCATGTGGCTGATGCAGTTTTCAAATATGCATGGGCGCTGTGCTCGGAGCAGTTGGAAGTGTTAACCCTATGCCTGGACTCTGCTCGCAGGATGGCTGAGAGGGCATGTGCGCAATCACACACTCGCGGAGCCCATCCAGCGCCACCATGCTAAACTTGAGCGAACCATCGTTGGTGAACAAAAAGAAGAACTGTGGTAGCAACATGTGGTTTGCCTCCTGTGTTTGCCTCTCTCTCTCTCTCTGATTCCCTCTTTCGTTCCCAGTTTCTCTCTCTCTTTCTCACTGCCTGTCCATTTTGTTTGCCTTTCTTCCTGTGTGTTACTGACAGAAAAGGCCAGTTCCAGTAGCTATTTTGGCTGAATTTCAAGAGGAGTGAAACGCCCAAGGCAGCAACTTTTGATTTGGATTTGGCGACCAATTCATGCAACGGGCTGGAACCATATGGTGACTGACGACAGCACAGTCAGCCGAGTCAACACAAAAATGTCAACAAGTTATCCCCCCCCCCCCCACCCCCAAAGTTGTTAGGGCGGGTAGACGAGTGATTCCATATTGCAAAGAAAAAGGGTTGTTATTGATCAACTTCCTAACGCCAACACATTTTTTGAAAATTACACATTGCAGTTTGTGTCTGCCGACTCCTCCAACCCCTCTTCCATTACCCCCCTGCATGTCCATCTCCTGGCCCCACCCACTCTAACCCCACCCCCAGCAATCTGCCATGATGGAGGAGAGGAGAGAAACAAATGCCCCCCAAAAAAGAAACATTTTTACAAAAAACATACATCTGTAAGCCCTTAACTGAGAACAGTCTCACACAACAGCAGTATTAAGCCAATGCACAAGATCGTCCTTCAGCTATCCTGCTCGATAGCAGTAATTCATCTCTCTCTCTCTCTCTCTCCTCCTCCTCCTCCTTGTCTTTCCCTCTTTTTGTCCCCCTCTTTCTCTCTCTTGCTCTCTTTCGCACACACTTGGTGTCTCCCGCCACCTTCCCTCTGTGACCAACATTTGGCTTTTTCCATTTGTGGCAGATTACTGTAACGCTATTGTAAAACAACTTCCTGCCTTTTTTGGCTTCAGTTCCAGAAAACCCGTGAAGCTGGGCTCGCAGTTCAAACTTTTTTCCCTGCTCGTTCTCCCGCTCTCACTCTCTCTTCCTGTCCTCAGCGAAAAATACCGTCTGTGCTAAATAAAATGAGTGGGGGGAACTAGCAAATTATAAAATCTGAGTCTCCTCCTACATCGGATTAAATTTGACTCCCATACTGTTTTTGCAGACAAGCGAAAAAAGGTGGACTGCATGCATAGCAGAAAAAGAGGTGGGGGAAAACTTTCTTTGCTCTTAGATCTTTTATTTATCTTATCTCTCTTTCCATTTTCTATCTCACTCTTCCCACTCCCCTTCTCGCTCTCTTGCTTTTTTGTCCTGCGATTGGGTAAGTGTAGGCTACGATGCGATTGAGTCCCTGCGCAGATTGATCTAACATGGCTGCCACAGGCTGTGCTTTGGGAGTGTGTGTGTGTGTATGTGCACACACATTGAAAAAGCTACTGCACTCAAATCTGTGCAGCTTCTACTTTCGGGCCGGGCGGTTCTGTTTCTCTCCTAGGCGGATCTCGATACTAGCCGGTGCAGGGAATGTGAAGAAGAGCCAAGGCCAGGCTTCAAATGCTTTCTCTGTTGTTCAGGCACTGCAGGAAGAGCAACAACCTCAACAAAATGGCCACAAATAAAATGACCAAAACTACTGTGATTGTTCTGTCTGAATTGACTAAGCTATACAATGCAAAGGGTGCACCAGCTCTGGAATGAGGAACAACCTGACCAATGAAATGCTTTGTTAAAACGTCACATCTGACCACCGATTTTTAACCAATTAAAATGTTGTGTTTAGGGTGAACTGGTTTACCATATATGTATATGTTGTGTTGCATACATCTGGTGCATATTTATATGGGCTTTCCCAATTCTCTCCAGGGTATCTTGAATATCACAGCTGTGTGCGCTCTATCCATTTCAAGTGTGTAACCTTGGTGTGTATCCTGTTATGGTGCACTACAGAAGGTTCATCTGAGGACACCGTTTTGGTTTCGGGTTGAAAGCCAATGCCTCACAGCGCGTGCCAGTAAGATGCCCCTCACTCTTGAGGACTGGGTCCCATTAATACATGCTGTTTTGCTTGCTACGACGGTGCAGCACTCAGTTCAAATTACTATAGTAATTATTATAGTAGGTTTTTTTTTAAATAAAGCCATTTTCAGCAATTCAGACAACATTACAATTATGATAAAAATGAACTATTTTAATTCTTAGAAAGGGGCAGAATAAAAGTTACTTGGGAAAAAGTCTATGCATGGATTTTTATATGAAAAGAAAGGTTTCTTGCGACAGCAGTTTCTGCATAAGGCAGAAGAGTAGCCATATTGTTAACTGCTAAAACCATGTGATTTCTAAATAGAATTCGAATACCCTAAATAGACAAAGCAAAACATGACGTAAGAGAAAGAAACCAGCCTTGCCCGAGAGATAAGAGGTTGATAGAGAGTCCCTGTCCTCAGCTCTCCATATCAGTTCATTCTTATGGAAGCTCGGATATAAAACAAAATGGCTACCCTCCTCATGTGTCAGGCACACACTGCACATGCTGCTATGAAACATGAAGTGAAATTAAACTGCATTACACAAATCAATTTTTTCCTGTTTTTCTTTTTTGTCTTCCACTTATTTTAAAACGTGTAAACTTCAGTAATGGATTTACACAGTGAATAGAATTGTTGAGAAATAATAGTTTAAGTAATATCTGAGTAAGTAATATTTGGTCTAACACTACATTTGGGACACTCTGAGAATGCTGTAAAAATACCATCTTTTAGTTTTTTTGTTTTGTCTCATAACACCTTTCTTAGACAACGGATTGCTGTTGCTAGCATGAATAAGAAAAAAAAAATTAAAATTAATCATGACTTTTTAGAAGATTATTCCAGTCCAGAGACACAAAGTGACACATCCCACCGCAGACTCAAACACTATCTGAAGGCCATCAGCTCTGGACTGGCCCAGACCAGTGCAGGAGTGACAATAGAGAAGAGACAGAAAGAATCAAGCCAGTCAGAATCATCCACAGAGCTGTGCTCAGCTGCTGCTCAGGACTCTAGACTCCATGAAATAACCCACCTGCCAAGTACATTGTGCAAGAGCACTTAAGCACCTGTATATTAACTGGGGCTGTTTTATTTTGTTTTGATTTGCTACTGTACACTTTTTATTGTGATTTTAATCGTGATTTTTTCAAACACATACACGTACGTACACACACACACACACACACACGCACACACATACACACACACACACACACACACAATATAATATAATGCACTAATTGTGCTAAATCTCAGTTGACTCAGGAGGTCAATACCATATATATGTACTCTCTGAAATATTTAAACTAAAAATATTTAAACTGATTTTACAATGTATGTTCAAAATGATATTTTTTATTGTTAACTACACACTGACATTGGCACATTAATACTATACATTGTATTTATACTACTAGGATACTTTTAATAGAAATGCAATGTGAAATGCAATAAAATCTTAAAATTTGAAAACTGAAAATTCTCTGGTAGATAGAAGTCAAGTGTGGATATAAGGTGGTCCCTTGGGCAACACCAAATCTGCTCACATTGTCAAAAAACTGTTTGGACAGAGAAAACCCTCTCCAGAGACAGAGAACAATAGAGTGCAATAGAGACAATAAACAAACAATTCTATTTTAGCTTAAAGGAGTCAACATCACTCACAGAAAGACAATATAAGATGATTAAAACATGGTTCACATGAATAATTTTTCATCGATTCTTTTCCTATGCTAAAGGAACACACAGTGCTCGGACATGCTGCGACTATTATAAAACGTGAGAGTCTGACAGTGCTCCTTAACTTGTCTCTGTTGTAACTTGTGACTTGTCCTGTTATTGCATAGAGTCTACATGCCTGGGACCCCCTTGCAGCAGGGATGCAGTTTGTTTATCTCTGGGTAGCCAGTGTTTGTAGCAACAGGAAGTTCAGAGGAAAAAGCCGGCGAAAGGAACCGCCAGCAGAGGCAATCAGCCTCGGGCCATGTGAGCAGGACTGAGTCGAGTCGAGTTAGGCAGAGTGCAGGAGAGGAGAGGAGAGGAGAGAGCACTCTGCTCTCACTGTCTAGCAGAGGCTGGTGGAAAGCAGCACAGTTTTCTAGATGCCCAGGTCACAGCAATCATATCAGCGCGTGACCCCCCCTGCCCTCTCTCCGCTAGCACAAACACATACAGCTCGGCTTCCTTTTGTTTTTTCCTCCAGGTTGCCACTTAAAAGGGCTCCTATTGAGGCTTCCAAAAGGGAGGTGCCTATACGCTCTCAAGGAGAGGGACTGACTCTTTGAGGTGGTCTTCCTAAAGCCCCCGCACGTGTCTAAACAACTACTCTATTAGGCCCGAGACCCATGAGGGCACTCCCCCATTGGGGCCTGGACAAAGGCCATGACCCCAGGGTCAAAGGCGTTACTTGGGAGGCCGGTTAGGTCTGGCTAGGCAGCACGGCGGCTGTTTGCTTTGACAAGGTAAAGACTGCTAACAGATTAACTAGTGCCGATTAGGGGCGGGCGGCCTCCGTGGGAGTACCCTTAGGGCCCTGGGCAGCACTCCTTGTTAGGAACAGTGTGACCCCTGACCTCAGAAGTCAACCGAGCGTGACCACTCTCACTTGCTCAATCTGCAAGTGGCAACCCTCTCAGGGACTGAACAGGAACAAGCTCCTTGCGACTGGCCGACACAATACACAGCCCTGGCTCTGATCTCTGAGCTGTTTTCAAAGCATGTTTGTATCTTGTATCTTTAATTAAAAAATTGCACCATTTCAGAAATTAAGTTTTGCAGCCTTTCTGTATGAAAATATGGTTTATAGTCAAATCCAAAACTTTGGAACCACAGGTATATTATCTGTGACTTTTTTAATATTCATTATTTAACACTATACAACAATATGACTACATATGCTTACCTCTGTCACCTCCCTTTTACCAGCTACAATATATACGGTGACAGAAGTTGTTCACAGCAGAATATGAATCATTTCCATTTCATACTCAGCGTAAATAAGCAATTGGAAACTTCTAATAATTTAAATGTCATTTTGATGTTTAACGCATATTGATTTTACTGACAACTGAACTACGCCTGCGCACATTGAATTCATGAAATGGGGGATCTGGATAACTTCGACATCACAAAATGGAGGACACAAAGCTAATTCAGTGTACTGTATATTCTCCAACTGATGAGGCATGTCTCTCACTGGCCCAGTTAAGTTCTTTTGAGAGAGTAGCTGTATCAAACTGGAACTGATAATGCTACTGAGTCTTTTTAGAATATTATAATACAAATAAAGTCTTTAATCTATTTACAAACCAAAAGTAAATATAATATATCAACAGCTGCACAATTGTACTTGAATTGTACTAAGAAAAGCAAACCAAAAAACCTTTAACAACATATCATTTTCCATCCCTGACATGACATGAACATACAGTACATCTATTGTATTTTCTGTAGAGAATAAAATATTTCAGTACCACTCACAATACATAGCAGGTTTTATAAAACTACTGTCTTACAATTATAATGTGTATTTCAATATTAATTTTGTTGATTAATTAGGTCTTAAATTAATTTTGAGACAAATGTATCATTTTTATAACTTTTATAAGTTATTATGGGGAATCACCTCAAGGGGGATTTTCTTTCAAAACTAGTTTGGGAAGTAAACTCTGCCCTAAACAAACGTCAGGTCATTCTTTTTAAATAGGAAGAGAAATGAAATACATTACAGTTCACTTGTGAAAGGGATAGAGGACATGACCAAGGGTATCATAAATCTTTTTTACAATGCCTGTTTGATTCATGTTTTTACACATACCTTACAATAGACCCACATTTAATATTGCTTACGTAGATGTATTATAAAACATGATAAATATAATGAGTTCAAAATTCACATTTTTACGTTTAGAACAGCTTTTCTTTTTTTGTGTGTGGGTGTGTATTCTTTTTAAGTTGGTATTTGTCATATTAAATGGTACACCGCAGATTTAAAATACTTAAGAATAAAGACCAATGGTCACTATACACAAAATATAAGAAAATAATAATTTTCTTTAGCAATGTCTTACACACATTAATTAATAGTGTTTTTCATATACTTTTGGATAATGTGGATATTTACATGTCTTATTTTTTAGGAATACAAAAATATTTGGCAGATGATTTCTGTTTCTGTATTTTCGCAAAACAGAGGGACAGAGGGAAAAAGGAAAGCACTAAATGCATTTCATTTATCCAAGACTTTCAATCTTGAGGGTGGCTTTATATTTATTACTTTCATCTTTAATTATTCATTTATAATTCGTAATATCCTAAAACATGTGGTGCATGTGTTATAGAAAGTTTCAGTGACTTACAGTTTTTAAAATAGTTTAATATTTTAGTTTCTTTTTCTGTCAGTCCTTTGTTCTCCAGCACTGTTACTTCATTGAAAGAGTAAGAGGTTTGCTAATAAAATTCACCACTGAAATTTTGAGACCAGCATTACACCTAAACACCATATTTGTATCTTGAATCCTAAATTCAAGTTCAGGCTAATGTGTGTTTATAGGGCAAGGGAATACAACTAATAGAAATGTCCCTGATAGAGTCCCTAACATATTCACTCAATTGAACAACATGAAAAACCAACATTGACAGAAGAGAATAAAGTTGGGGAGATCAAACTTTTGGAAATATGCGTTAGTTAAATTAAACTTCCAGTATTTTTTTGGAATGATTTTACAGAACATATTATTCAATTTATAATTTCACAGTGCACTTAATGTAATTACAAAGAAAAAGCAATACTTCATTTTGATTGAATGAAAAACTTCTCTAGACGTTCAGACACGCAACTAGTCCAAGTCCTTACATAATTTAGCCAAAAACTGACAGTCGAAACTTAACAGAGAGCATTTGAGTGAAACTCACCAGACAATCTCTGCAACTTTTGAAAAAGAAAAGAAAATCTTGCATTGATGTGCGCAGCTTGTGTGTGCCCTAAATGCTATGTGCCGAGAGAGCCTTCCGAGCTCCTTCTTTACCAGCCTACTCAGGGACCTGACTGGAGCAGGAGACCAGCAGCAGCTCTGTCACCCTGTCCAGCACAGGACAGACAGACAGAGAAGAAGAGGGAGAGAAGGACAGAACGGAGGAAGGTATAGAAAAAAGGAAAAGCCCAACTGTCCCTACTTAAGGCTGCATGTTCATTTCATTATTTAGTAATCAATTTGTCCTTCCCTCAAAACTCAAAAATTATAAACTGACAATCATTGGTTTAAAAAAAAAACTGAACTGTTCTGAACTGAATGACTGAAATGTTCAATAAATGATCTAAAGACAAAATGCTTTCTTTTCATTCCTGAATGTAATATCTTCAGCTATTGAAAGGGATTTGAACATTTATGGCCCCTTTGCACCTCAGTGACTGTGACGCCTGGCAATACTGTAATGTCTTGGTGGAGAACACCTGAATCACCATTTGGCACTAAGACGAGGACTAGCCAGCACATCACCTTAAAGCTGGAACAGAGCACATTATCCAGTCGAACACTGTGCACCCAAATTTCCTCTTACGCTCTAACACGTCCCCATGCTCCAGTCAGAGACAAGACACAAATACACAGTTAATAGTACCTAACTCTGGTGCCCTTAAAAATGATATATTATCCCAGCAATTCTCCTCTTTACCACACCAGATATTTTGAGATTGTCACTTTTCAATTTAAAGTTAGATTCTAGGTCTTCCCCCTTTCAAACGTCATTTTCCCCCCTAAAAAACAGCATCTTGTCTGAGTATTTACGATGTGCTTTATTTGACATTTCCTTAAAAAGTGACAGATTTATGTAGTGCACAATAAAACAACCATTTTTAACCCTATAGGAGAAATAATCTTTAATTACAAACTTCCCCCTGCTATTTATCAATTTGTGACAGTGTAAAGCTCGGCTGTGTTTCATCACTGTCACTTCAGCAACACTCTGTGATTGAAGCCCATGTGTCATTACTGAAAGACATATATATGGACGCAAAACATACAAAATAAAAGAGACAAAATTCATTGATTAAATATGAGAAATGTGGTGTTGACTTCTCCTGCTCTTTATATTGTTGGACAAATGTCTTTCTATGGAGACATGTATGAAGCTATTGTAATTAGGGATTTTCTTAACCTCTGAGTTCCCTACTAGTTTCACTTGCTTTTTAAAGCATTGTGAATCTATACACTGGCATTGCCTGGCTAATGGTTGCGGAAGTTCAAGTTAAATTTCAAGAAAATGGCTTATTAAGCATAAGTGGATAAAATATGTTGCAGTTTACTAAGCTGAGGTATTTAATTATGAATGTACAGTTTAATTTATCCTGCATGTTCAGTCGTATTATGTTAAGAAAAAGTGTAAAATTAAAAATGTCTGCACATTTTGTGATATAAATATTCGGGACTCAATAGTCATTATATTTGATTTTTAGAAAATTTAACTGATTTCCTGAGAAACAAAACACATACATATTACCGCAATGCCACTATAAGGTAATTAAAATATTTTGAACATCAGCCAATGAATGACAACTTTTTACTGTTATTATAGTAGGTATATAAATAAATAAATGAATGTTTATTCTATTAACGCTATATTCACTAGATTAAATCCTTTGCAATTCTTTTTTTTACTCTACATATGCATCGAGTCTACATATGTACATTTTACAGTCTTTACTATGCTTGACTTTGTCCAAATGTTGTACTCCTATAGTGTGTAATATATACACTACCTAATTTGCTGTGCAAAGCACAGTCTCTGCATTCAGTGAAAGATCTTGGGCATGGTGATAAGCATGGGGTCATAGGGGTCATTTAGGCTGTTCTGGGGACTGAGTTCAGATGTAGTCTGATATGGTGATATAAGTTACTGGTCACATGTTTTACAACACAAATTTCTTACACAAACAATCCTAAATTTCTGGATATAGTTAATGATGTCTTCTACACAACAGCACCCAAATGTACTGCATGTGGTTTGTCATAAGAAATGACAGCGAAAGGAAACAATATTATCTACTAGCATGGGTAATCTTCATATTAATATTACTTAAAGGCCTAACAGAGCTTGGAAAGTATAGTGATTAGGTTTTGAAAGTTAAAATCCACACTGGATTTTACAAAGTTAACTGAAAACTACCTGAAGTACCTCTAAAGTGTTTTTCAGACCATATGCAGTATGAAGTAGAAGCCTATTTCACTTAACCTTGCCCAGGCATAATGGTGACCTGTGTGTCCAGCTCATTGCGACTGGATCCTGGGGTGCTGTGCCAATAGGGCCTTACCCCCCAGACCCTGTTGCTTTACATACTGTACCCCTGCCAAAAAGAACTGGGGCAGCACAACGATCAGCCTGGCTCTCTCTCTATCTCTCTCCTTCTCTCGTGCTTATTCTCCCAAGCAATCAAACATGCAGACTCCTCTTTTCTCTTGTCAAGCACATATTAACTCTTTCTCACATGCTTACAGCTCTGCTCTTCCTTATCTTCATCCCCCTCCCTCTCTCCTTCTCTCTCTCCCTCTGTGTGTGTCTTTCTGTGAGTGTGTGTGTGTGTTTCTCCCACCCAGTGTCTCCTCTGTCCATCTGCTCCTAAGAACCCGTGCTCCTCTGGGTGAGTGCGTGGGGAGCGGCGCAGAGAGGGTGGAGCAGGGTGGTAATATGGCACCGTGCCAGTCCCACTGCAGTGCCCTCTGCAAGTCACAGATCCGTCAAGGACAAATGGCAAGGGAGGAGGGGGTGGAAAAAGAGCCCCCCTGTCCCGACAGACAGACGGCCAGAGCAGGCTAACAGGCTACAATACAAATGTCATAAAGACCAAAACGTGACCCCTGTGACCCCTGTAAGGGTGGACCATAATTTCCCATTTAGATAGGACTCCCACTCCCTCTCAGTGCTCTGTCTTTCTCTCTCTCTCTTTCTTTCTTTTTAAATAACTTTTCTCTTGTTTTCTGTTTTATTTTTGTACTGTGTTCACGTGGAGGATTTTTGGCGGACGGGGTGTAGTGTGAGATGCAGTAAGAGAGGGCTTGTGGGATTGAGAGAGTGTGTTTGCTGGTGTGTGTGTGTGTGGGGGGGGGGGTTAGAGTGTAGGGGTGGAAGGGGCGGAGCCAGCAAAGGAGTGTGGATGGTCATGTGCACCAAGCCCGTGACAAAAGGGTCTTTTATCTGCAGCGTATGCAGATAGAGCTGCCTCCTTTGTGCTCAGATCCGAGATCCCATGCTTGAGTCTGGGTCTGTTTGGGGTGTGTGTGTGTATGTGTGTGGGAGGGGGGGGGGGGGTCGGGTGGGTGAGAGAAGGAGCAGGAACAGGGAAAGAGTAGGTGGGCAGTGTGCCCCCCATTTAGATGACACTTCTATGGGACAAGCTAGCTAGTTCCAAGTCTCATGAAGCTAACCCGCACAGCGAGCACTTCTAACCGCTCAGCTGGATAGCACAGAGGGGCAAGTAAAGCAGGTCCCCATCAACATTACTTTATCAACACTGACAAAGGGGGACAAAAATCGTAATGGCCTGTGGAGTGATGAACAAAATGGAAGATGCAAGTGTGCTAATGTGGCTTGCCGTCGGAGAGCAGGACCCCGGGTGCAGCCCAAATGCACTGCCTCGGAGTGCTCCGGGTTGCTGCTTCCAGCTGGAAAAGGAAGAGCAGATCTATTTATCAGAGCTGGCCCTGGCTTTGCCTGTTGGCCCATGTGTGCGGAGATCTCTGTCTTCGGCACAAGCTGATGTGGAAAAGATGGAGGATCCAACACTGCATCATCCTCATCATCATCATCTCTCTCTCTCTCTCTCTCTTTTACACTCTCTCCCTACCTCCTTTTTCTTTTCTCTCTAGCTAACAGCCTCTCATTCAGTTCCTATAAAATTCTCATGGTTTTCATATTTGCCACATCTGACCTGCTCAAAAAAACATTTCATTGCAACAGCATGTAAGAGAAGGAAATAGTATGCTACAGCCATTCATTCCATTAAGTGAACATGACATAGCAAAGCAAGGACATGAAGAGGAATGAAAAGAACAGTAAATATGTGATAGGCAGGTATTGATTACAAGGACAGCGATTAATCCCATTGCTTAGCAAGATTTCGCTGTACTAAATTATTACAAAGTATTAGTAGTATGTCTTTTTTATGCAATTTTTGCCAGCAATGTCCAAAGACACTCTTTGCCTTATTCGAGTGAAAATATCGTTCACTGATGCTCCACATGCACAACCAACCATGAATCTGGAAACTATCACAAACTTTCTCGCTCCCTCTCTCTGTCACACATATACACATCAGAAACACGCACACACACACACACACACACACACACACACACATATACAGATTAGAGGGACAAAGCGGAGGTTCAACAGAGGTGATTGCTGCTGACTGTCAAAGCGCCGCCTCTCTGTGCCAGGAGTGAGGACTTGGCACACTTCACTCCACCGCCATCTTAGCCAAAACTTGCAGTCCATCTCACCAGCAAAAAGTACTCACATCCAGCCACTGGACAGGACAGAGAGAAAGAGCGAGCGTATGATGAAGAGAATGGGTAGAGCAAGAAAAGGTATTTATACTTGAATATACATACGGCTGTTTTTTGTTTGGCCATTTTTTTTGTTTTGTTTTTTAGTGGGTATAAGAAAGCGAAAAACGTCAGGAAGGAAAGTGGGGTGCTGTAGGAGGGTGGGAGGGGAAATGGAGGAGGTAATAATGACAAAGAAAGAACAAAAGACAGAAAGAAAAGCAAGGGAAAGGAAGAGAGGACTACAGAAAGAGAGGCAGGACAAAGGAATGAATGAGAGAAATAGAAAAAGGATGGAGGAAGGGTGGATTTTCAAACAGAATAAAAAGGCAAATAAAAGATAGCAAACCCTTAGTTTGTAGGGGTTTTCCAGTTTTCCTCAATTGACCTGTAAACTGTTGTGACTGGAAAAGATGCAAATAACACATACAATGCTACAGTGTTACACTCTAAGAAAACTACACTACAAGATAATCCAATGAGCAACCCACTGACAATGGCCGAGGTAAATATCTAATGCTGAGGCTCACTGACTATCACGTGCCTCCCAAGACATCCACCACCAATGAACTCTGACTGGAAGATTTCATCCAAATAAACACCAGTGGAGATTTCCAAGCAGTGCTGTAAAATGATTTCGTTTATGCCAAACGACATAAATTAGTGCTTATGATTTATTGATTTTTTTAATGCAACATACGCTACTGTTTAGCTCTTCCTTTCAGCACCCTTACACAGCAGTTTTCAAGGTAGGGAGTAGCCTACTTTGAATGTGCAGAGATTTTAAGCTACGTGTCAATAGGCCATCAGAGATGACAAGGACCTAATTTGCTTTACTCAAGGTTTCCTTAAACGGCACAGATGCCTATGTGAAAGACTTCCAGTCCAGAATTTATTTAAAGCACTCTTGATAATGTCTACTAATGTCTAACGTCTACATGCTTGAAAGGGTAACTGATCACTCATTGCTTCCTCTGGTGCAGCGCGTAATTAGATGTTAGTCAAAACTACAGTAATTGGAAAAAGTGAACAGCATTTCCTACTGTGCAGAGGAGCTCAACTCCTCATGAGGAGCAGGTAACTACACGTGCAGGATATCAAAGCCCTTTGACGAAATTTAATGGGTGTACACTGCCTTTTCAGTAAGGCCCTCAAAAAAAACTTCAAAGATGAAAGAAGCTATTCACATAATCAGCAGACATAGTCACTCCTCTGTGCGGTGCACTACGGTGACCTTGGAGCAGGCTTGGAGCAGGCAACAAACTGAGAATTGAGACAAACTCTGTACTCGGGAGACAAGTACGAAAAGTCAGGGCAACCTCATGGATCATTCTTTTCAAATATCAACCATCAATCACAACCAATATTGAAAAGGTGTTTGTTATTCAGACACTGTTCTAGAGATATGGGGCTCTGGAACAGCAGCTTTGGAATCCATGAGGTACACATATCCATTTGTGATAAGGCCATTCCACCTGTTTCATATTTTTACATCCTCCACCACTGCTAAGGAGTGTGAACTAGAATCAGGTCAAGTGTGCTGCTTATTTCTATGGGTTTCAGCTGGGGGACAGGGTGCCTGTCCACATACAGGGGCCTTCTGTTAAGCCGGGTCACCAAAGAGGAGAACACAGGGGAGTGGGGGCATGCACTCATTTGGAGAGGATTGATCAAGGAAAGACATGCTTGTGTTCAAATAAAAAACACAACAAAGACATAAAACAGCAGCTGTCTTTGTTCTGCTGACAGCTACCGCATGTTCCCAGAGAACTATAATCTATCACTTTTGAAATGCCCACGGGTGGGGTGTGACACATCTCAAATATGCACTGATGTTGAGCACTGTAAAAATCTTGTGTGTGGCCTGCCACATTTATATCTTTGAGCCGTGCAGTGGGATGGCAAAATGGCAAAATCAAGCACAGAGATTCTGTTTTGACGTATCTGAATCATTCTTTTCATCTTGACAAATGTAACTGATGACAAGCTACTTTCAAGAAAAATAAGTTACTTGATGTCTCACAAGGTAAATGTTCTATATCTACAAACTGTGCACCAAAATCGGAAAGGGATATGACACTGTTCTAACTCTGCCATTTCCCCTCTCAAGACAGACATGACAGGAAGCAAAATGAAACCAAATACGGAGATCATCCTCATCGTAATGTCGAGAATGATGTTGTGAGAGCTCAAAATACTCACAAGAGATCCACCCATCATCATAATGGGCAAAAGAAATGTTTCTATGTACAAGGTATTGCTTTCTATAGCTCATACTGTACATTATATAACAGATATCCTAGCATATTGTTTTATCTTGTGTATGTTTTTGTTTTGTTTATGCTTTTTTATGTTTTTTATATTACAGCAGGTAACAGGCAGACTAAAAGAGATGGTACTATCCAATGACTCCAGCAAACAAATGCAAGCTTACTTAGGACAGTATTACCTCAGTCTGTAATCTCATGGGGCACATTATGGCCCTATCTCTCAATGGCCACTTCCAAACCTGTTGCAATCAATAGTGCACACTGTACAGGTTGCCATGTCTTTCAGCAGATGCTCATTAAGTCAGGTGTTTGCAGTTTGGAACACACAATCATCCTGCACCAAGGGGGACTATAACTGGCAAATTAAACACATTTAAATAATATAGCAGAAATATATATGAAAGTCTGTTGCCTATCCATGACTTGTTCATGATATTGCTGATAAGTATAAAATTAAATCAATTCATTTAAATGACTAATAACAAAATTCCAAATAATTACTTTTATATTACTTATATATTTTTTCTATACCTTATATATCTTAGATATTTTTTTCTTTTAAGTGAAAATGCAAAACACAATTACTAAAACACCCCTGCCATCTTACACCATATACAGTTCCAAAGAAATAATAATATACTACTAAGTGACTGCTCTCCTAAATGCAAAACAGGAACAAAGCATGCCTGGATTGTGTAATGAACCAGATGCTACATGCTAAGGTCTTTACATCAGTAGGAGAACTGTAAACATACGAAAACTGTAGAAAAGCTATTTGAGAGTTTAGTAAATTTGAATAAATCCGCTAAAATCCAAACCTGCCTAGAGAACTTACTTAAAACCTTTCTCGAGCCATAAAAGGGAGCTCCTAATCAAGCTATTTACAATCAAACATAGCTCATTCTGCCATATTGGAACAACTTTACCCATGTGCTGCCATCTGATGCACTATCTGCAGACATCCATTACAGTATCCTGCACCCAATTAGCCTCTGGGCTCGCAGGTAAATACTGATGGCTCAGTGATGGCTTACTGGCAGGGCTTTGTTCCAGATGTGTCTCACTGTATTCTATGAGTTTACTGCCATGCTCTCCCCAGCCTTTTATCTCTGATGCTATGAAATATCAAGCATGACAATCCCTTTCCACTTACTACGCTGTTGACTTAGCAGGTGGCAAAAGTATCTGTAACAGGAGATAAGACTAGGCCTTAAATTTGTCCTCTATTTTCCTTTCCAAAGTATGTTTGTTTGGGTCAGCGGGTTCGCAATCTCAATCTCTTGACAAATATTTTTTTTTCCTGGAAATATTAGTTGATTATTTTACAACAAGCAACATTCAGCTTACTGGTGAGTAATTCATTTAAGAAACTACTTGTACAAAAGTACAAATTCTACTAAAAGTACAAATAAACTGGTCACGTGAAAAGAAAAGGATATTTTTTCTTTATACACTTTCTGTTGTAACTGGATACCCTTTAATCAACCTCCATCTGCACCATTTGCCTTTCAGCTTGAGCCCAGGCAATAAGTCAGGAACCACTAGAACTTTATGTGCAAAAGATTGAACAGCAGTCATAATTAAGGTCATTGTTCAAACTATTCACTGTTCCTAAAAGGGTGCAATGTGAAGTCTTTAGAAATAGCTCAGCCTGCTTAATCCAGTCAATAGGACAGTCATTAGAATAACTAAAATTGGGCCCATTTCACTTCACTTAAGTCTTTTTTCTTTCATCCTTACTGTTGTATCAGATAAAAAAAAATATATATACATACATATATATATATATATATATATATATATATATATATATATATA